>JAMZAV010006444.1:0-36166 GCA_024449915.1 Sweltsa coloradensis
GAATCCCAGTCACCCACAGCATGAAGCTGCTCACCGTACAAGGCGAGGAAAGAGATAATTCCTTCTCACAATCAACAGCTAGTATGTAGGGGAGTGCATCCTTTGCCGAAACTTGAGGCGAGCTCTGGTCGGTGACGTTAAAGATACGGGGAGTTTCCTTCCCCCCTTTGCCCACGGCTGGTTCTGTCCACTACGTGACTATTGGAGTTGGCAGTTTATTGTATTTAACCTGTCCCATGACGGGACATGTCTGCCAGTCTACGGTTATGGACATGTCTAAACCCTCTTTTTGAAACTGGACTAAAGTGACGTATATTAAACTAACAGTTGACGCGCCCTTAATCCAATTGAACCGAAATACAAACAATTTTCTTTCGTCTGTTCTAATTGAATAGCATTTTGTATTTAAGCTACAAATTGACTGGACCGGAACCTCCATCAAAGGACAATATTACTTTTGATTGTTATCGGGCACCTACCCTTTTAGACCATCTAGTTAAATGTTGGCAACCCGCACCCCACTAGTTCTTGAAGTATGCATCTCAATCGCATAAAGCAAATCGAGCCGGGCCAGTTCGTGCAATACTCAAGTTAGCCTTCATGAGGACGTAACTGCTTCGTCTCTTTTCTTCCTCACTCAGATTAAGTTATATTATTCTGTGGCCAAATAGCAACAGGATCACGTCCCTCCAGTGCAATTCAACATATATATATATTTACATTTACAAAACAAATCCGGAGAAGACTGGCTCAGCTAGTCGTAACAAACGAGAAGAGAGACGAAGTATATACTGGGACGTAATTAATCCACAACACTAGAGGCGAGCTCTGGCCGGCGACTGAGGGACAGGAACTGCCCCTCTCCCTCTAATTATCTCCCCCCCCCCCCGTCATGACTCGTGGCGAAGAATGAAGAAACATTTAACTCGCAAACATCAGCTATAATCTAGGGGATTCATCTACTCCCTGAAACAAGAGGCGAGCTCTGGCAACCGTCGTCGGGGACACCTCCGCCTTCCCTTGACGATCTCCCCGACGACGATGACGACAATGAAACTACGAACGATGACATTGACAATGACGACCACGACGTGAGAACACACGTTTCCTTCCATTACTCGTGCCTTGTGAGTTGTGACCAGCGAAAGATTTTCCTCCACATATTATCCCCTAGGCTACACTGGCGCATTATGACCGAACGCATGACGCGCCTTAAGCACAAGAAAAATTGATCCCTACAACTTTATTTAAATTGACCATTATCAATTTAGTTTAAAACTCATAAACAAATATAACAAACATAATCTAATTCCAATCATTATCTACAATATCAAGGGCGGCGTAATATGACCTATCAGGTAAAAGAGTCTTAGTTTCTCATTGGTGTTGGTCTAGCACCTGATGACGTTGTAAACCCCCCCCCTCTTCCTACCCCTACCCTGGCTGGTTCTGTCCTGCATTGGCCCCTTCTCCCCTCATCACGGAGGCTAGAGTGATTCCTTTTGACCTAACTGTTGACGCGCCCTTAAAAAATATGTTTGTATCAAATGTGTTTCTTGTTTGATACTAAATATAAAACCTTTATTAAAATAATTTAAACTCGCTTGAGAAGCATCAATCCACTTTGACCAACTCCACTTTGCTATAATAAAGCTAAAGAAATGTTTGATTTGGATACATTGAAGAATTGTGTTTTAAAAAGTGGTTTCCCGACGTTTAAAATAGAATAGTTCAAAATTCCAATCTAAAGGTGAATTTCCATCCGTCGAAGCTGCTGCCAAAGGACTTTCAGAAAATTTGAGCCGACCAAACTTTGAGCAGTCTTTGAATTGACGATGTTTTTAACAGTTTTTCCTTCAAAGCTCAAGAAAGAAAATCTGTAGAAACGTAAAAGTAAAAGTTTATTTAAAGGCAACACAGAACGATTCTCAAGTGAGCGCTGAAGTCAGCTAGAAGCTCGGTCTTGTCATTGTTGTTTGAAGCTAAGGTCGCTGGCTCGACCTTGTTTAGCGACTTGTATCCTTATTTTCTTTTATAAACTTAATAACCTGTGTAGTCATCAAACACAACAAAAACTCATTTCATTAACTAGAAAAACGCTTAAGTACCGCCACGTTGATTGATGACCGTTTTTGTCCGTTTTTAGTTTGCGTAGTACCACTTTTCTTTGCAAGTGCTTTTTAAATGCATTGTAGGTGATTGTTGTCAAGTTTCTATTGTTACTTGTTAATTGTTATAACAAACCCAAAAAACTCATATTAAAACCTTTATTCCATGGATTCTAGCTAACTTTTTTAAATTTTTCTTTCAGAAAGCAATACATCACCATAACCTTAATGTTCATGTAAAATATTAACGTTGTAGCCCCACCCGTCTGGTCAGAATTGGCCTTAATCTCACGAAAATATCGCACTCAAATTTTTATAAATCGTAAAAGTAAAATATTCATGAGAAATATTTCTTCGATTGTACCCAAAAACGTGACAGCCCAGCAAACACAATGTGGTGTGTCCCATACTGGAACAGTGTGGGTGCGGCATGGGCAAGTATGGGCACTGTGGGATGGATGTGGGGTGTGGGTAACCTGGCTTTTGTACGTGTGGATTCCATACGGGTGATGTGTGGGCAGGTGTGGGCAGATAGTGTGGGCTTTACCCATACCTTTCCCACACGGGACCGGTACTGCTATATTCCACATAACATTTCTATTGCGTGTGGAGCAGGTGTGGGAAACCCACATCTTTCCCACAGCAAAACCATATGGGTACTGTACCGTTTTACTTACTTATCCCATGCGGTCCAAACAATTTTATAAAATAAATAAAATAAATGAAACATGTGAAATTAATCGCAATGGAGCCTTTAAAAGCGTAAAGCTACCGTATCATAACATTCACGAAGGATGTTCGTCTTGTTCCATTGTATTATGACTTATGTAACCAATAATTTTACATATTTTCTGTCTTATTTATTTTTCCACTTTCAGACTCAGTATTAGAAATGTTCACAGAAAAAGGCAGTATGTCTCAAGCACAAGGTGTCTGCCAGCCTCTACACAACAAATTGTGAGAGTAAACAAAAACTTATAAAGAAAGAAACAGATTAACAAAAAATTAACAAATTGTCTTTGCTGTCGATAAACATTTTCACCTAATTTATTTATTCATTTTAGATAAAGGGTCGGCCCAGCCCAGACCCACGTTCGATTTATATTAATTGTAATTTAAAAAAAATCCAAATAGCTATTTATTATTTATTTAATGGTATATTATGTTATTGCTATTCGTTCGTCTACTTTGGTGATGACTTGAATTAATATTTGAATAAGGTGGGATATACGTCCGCAGGAGTACCATTTTCATAAACTCACAAGATGAATGAAACTAACTGTAGGAATAAATCGTTCCTCGTTCGATATATTGATACTACCCACAGACATACCATATATTATTTTATATATATGTTTATAGATAGGCCTAGTCGAACTTGAATAAGATTTTAAACCTATGTAAGTAAATTTAGCGAAAACAAATGCATGTTAAGTTATAACGTTGGCATTGACGAGCTGATCACAACATCACAACAAACTTCACGAACTTGTGAACACCAAAAAAATACTCGTATGCAGGGAGAGTGCTGAGAAAAGATCGAAACATTACACCATGTAAGTAAACAATTAAATAATTTACACCAATTTGTTATAGTTGGTAAATTACGTAGGCCGACGAAAAGGTTATGCTAATGTTCGCAACTTCGCCCTAGGGCCTAGTAAGCCCAGGCCCTAAGCTTGTAGCCTAGGGTAGGGCTAGGTACAAGCATATTATTGTGCGTCTAGCCCTACTGCTGAAACGGAATTACATATACATATATTTTAACTTTGTTTAATACATAAGGCCTGCCAATGCCATGAAAAATAGGTCTAAGCCCTAAGCTCATTTAGGCCTAGGGTAGGGCCTAAGCACAGATAATAGAGTTTTGCCTAAGCCTACCAAGCTAGACAAAAGGCCTAGGCCTAGGCCTAGCCTATAAGTCAAGGCCTAGCCTAGCCTAGGCCCTAGGCCCTAGCCTACCACGATGTTAGAGTCGTGCATGGCAAATCGTGGGCTCATTATCTAGTCGGCACTAGGTAGACCTAGGTCAATTGTAAGCTGGAGTATTAGGTAGGCCCTAGGCCTAACAATATTTTATCTCCTAGGCATAGGCAAGCCTAGCCTAGGCCTATGACTTTTCATGAAGGCCTAGGGCTAGGACCAAAAAGCTGGGCTAGCCTAGGCCTAAAGGCTTGATTCCGTTACCTGCTGGCTCGACTGTGTGCAGTGCTGGCCAGCACTGTCCAATAGGCTAGGTAAGCTACAACGAATAACTAGCGCAGGGCCAGCAATTAACGGAACGCTCACTACACATGCTGGCGTACTGGTTTAGTTCATCCAGCAGGTAAAACCTGGTTTATATTATCGTTTCGAACGTGAGTTAAAATGACGTGCATAACCGACTTGCGTTTTCACTTCGTTTCACTGATCGTCGTTAGCAATCTCAACACAGTGGCAACATTACCTGTAATGTTTTTATTGATTATTGGATAGAGGGTTAGGCCCTATGAATCTATTAATTTGTCTATGCTCTACCAATAGTAGTTAATCCTACCTTGTCTTGAATCAACAACCGCAATATTACACATGTATATATTTGAGGTTATACCGGTACCTATGTAGTTTGTTTACGTTGCTTGCAATCAGCTGGTAGCAGTGTTGGCGGCCATTGTCAAAGGGGACGCGAGTAACTCTGAGTTGTTACACAAGTTGAAATTCCAACCAGCGTTGCAACTCAGTGCGTATATATAAAAAATTTACTCACGTTTTCGACCAACCAGCATAAAAACCTCGTACCGGTAATATAAACCAGGTCTAACGGAACGCGACTAATGTAGGGTAGGCCTATGTTCATTTATTGGCCGTGGATATTCTTTCGTAACACCCGGTAGGCCTACGTAAGAATTACCGGTAGGCCTACTCAAAATTAATCTTAGGCCTAGCCCCTATTCTCAATATTTTTACCGAGTGTATATTTAACGTTCGATTCCTGCGAATGTCATAAGTTTTTGAACTTCTGATTTGGACTTGAGTCCATCACTTCTTGTCTTTGGAATTTGTAAATGGTGACTTTGGAGCCATCCTAGCAACGAGCCACATAGGCCTAATAAATTTGAAGTTGTTCTGAATCCGCTTTGTTGATTCTGGCGTTGATCCGCGGATGTTCGCACTCTCCATACCACTGATTGCTAGCCTATATTTCCTGTTAAAAATATCAATCTTTGGTTGGTTATCGCTCACTCGTTGATTGCGTTGGGCCTTCAGGGTTGGCTTGGTCGCTTTGGTTTACTGTCCCCCACTGAAAATCAGTTACCTAGGCTATGTGACTGAGTGGGTAACCTCTTAATAGGGATTTATTTTATTTATTTTACGTTGAATCCACGGTTAGGTAAGGGTATCGCTAAATGTAAATTTTCGCTAGGTGTAAATTGTACGTTGGGTGCGGCCAATCGTCTTTCTTTTTCTATTTTTGGCGAAACTCCTTTTCAGTTTTAGTCCCCTTTAAAATAGAAATGTTAAAAGTTTTGTAAGTTTTTGTTGTTGTTTTTTTCCACATCAAAAATGGTGTATTTTGAACTATTTTAGTGAAAGAAATGATTATTTTTTTTGGGACCCCCCCCCCCCCCAGCCAAACAAGTTCCCAAAGTAGGCCTACACCCTACTATTTGTAGGACATTGTTGATACGTTGATAACCCGACCAAATAGCAAAAATCCAACGTAGGCCTATAGGCCCTATGAATTCATTTGTAATTTCATACATTACGGTTCAACGTATCAATATAGGTCTACCCGGGGTTTTTGTAATCGCTAGGGCCTAGGCCCTGTTAAATTCAAACTGCTAAGGGTGATTCCATAGTAACATGCATATCATTTGGAAGAATTTTCTTCATTCAAGCGACACAATTCACCAAATTTGAAGATTTAATAGTAGGCTTTTACGACGTTTTTTTTTTATTTTTTAATTGAGGTCATCAGAGAACCCTAGAGTTCTTAATTTTGGTGCAATTGAACAAAATCCTAGTAAATTTCCTCCCAATTAAAAAAAATGATTTTGTGTGGTAGGGCCTAACTCGTGCATCCACATTTGGACTTACGATATATGAACAATGACTCTTATTGTCTGAATTCTCCCCACCCACTGCTATAAAAATATGATATTAAATTCACAGGTTAGGCCCTACTCAATGAAGTGGGAATGTGTGGTAATTTTCTGGGAGTTTCAAATGTGTGAAAAATTATTTTTATATCGGTAGGTCTAGGCCATAGTGTAGGTAAATAAATAAATAAATAAATTTTATTTAGAGTCTACCCACTCAGTTATATAACTGATTTTCAGTGACATAATGTTAAGATACGCGATTTAGGCCTGACCCGCCTGACTGTGATTGTCAGAAATTGCTTGAACTGGGTTTATGATCTTTGAGTCCTACATGACATATTAGGTCTAAATTTATAATTACGTATTATGTTATGGCACTAATTTTAGTAGGGTCAAACATTTTTTAAAGACGACTTGTTGGGTAACTTCTTCCGTTACATTTCAGATATTTGGAGCAAGCACAGACGTGAAGAATGACGAGCTGACGACCAATGCGAAATACGGAGACCGCACCTGATAATCGCGGAGATGGAAGTGGCTGATGAAAAACTACCCCCAGGGATGACGTGTTTATTATTATTATTTTTGTCTTGTCTCCAACTTGCAAATTTCAAAGCTCAATTAGTGATTCTGACAAAAAGTAAATTATTTTGTGTGGGACAAAATTTCAAAGTCAAAAGTGAACTTTTTTCTTTCCAGCAAGTGTTTGATGTAGCCTATAGTAAAATCTATTTTCAAACACCGGTGACATTTAAATCATACCAAGTGTTTACAGATCACAAAATTGTAGGCCTACCAACAATGTTGCATGTGCTTTGCATGCGTGTTACTTTAGGTCTATTGTAGGACTAAAAGTTTTCTTCTCAACACATGAGATTTATGACAAGTGAATGAATTATATTGTTCCATGAAACAATTAGCTTAGTATATAAAATGATCGTGCAACTGGTATCAATAAAAAAAAATTGTTTCTTTGCAATATTTGTCCTACCGTTCCTTTGCTTATTGCTATAGGCCTAGGCCTATAGAGTATGTATATCTAGGGCATCATGCGTGCGATTAACTCCAAGTCCCGACTTTATAATTTGTTACTTGTTTTAAGAATGGATGAGTGAACCGCATCCGACTAATATGTGTGTTAATCTTATTGGCTTAAATAATAAAAAAGCACAATTGTTAATCTGCTAATTGCATATAAAAATATTTAGGGATGCAAATCGATATTTTTTTCATTATCGATTATCAAAATGGTACCTACCTATTGTCATTACTCATTATCGAATCGATATCACAAAGCCTATTCCGATCTATAACTGGAACCTCAAGTGTGGCAAGTGAAAGTCAAAAAAATACAATTGCGTTCCATTTGCTGCCTTGCTGTCTTCGATGTCATGTGTTTGGTTCCCGTTATGGACTGATGGCTCATTTTCAAACATAAATCTTGAGTTTGACACCATATTCAGCCCAGCCAGTGCATGGCACAACGTGAGATAATATAATCTCTGTCCGTAGAGTTCTGGTTCGTGCCACTATTAAAAAATTATTTTATATTTTGATTATCGATAATGAATTTTGACTATCGTTTATCAAAATTATATCCATTACTGATTATCGTGCGCATCCCTAAAAATAATAGATTGCAGCACTCGCATGCACAAATATAATTCTTCATTAGGCCTATTGAAAAAATAATTGCTTTCTTGTTTTTTACCGTTACGCCAAATTATGTCTAGGCCTGCATGCATGCAGATTGACCATAAAAATTCATAATAGGTTCTATATTTTTTAGAATATTTGCAAAGTAAATATGTTATTCAATGGGCTATTTGGGTGCATCGACGATCATAGCCTACATAATATCTGAATTTTAGGCCTACAAGGCCTAAGTTATGAAATTATTTCTCGATATAGCGTCATCACTGGATATTTTCAAAAGACTGGTATTCCTTTGATGATTTGATTTTCTTCAAATAACCTAGTAAATTTTTAATTTTTCTTTTATTATTAGGCCTATATAGACATAGGTTTGCAAAAGTATTAGCCTACCATAGTCAGTACATGTGAATTAATATTATTACATCCACTGCAATTGAAACTACTAGCTTTGATATTGCTATTTTATCCTACAGATTCTAAAAATATTTTTTTTAAGTGAACCTGCAATTTACAAACCAAATGCACTGTAATATATTAGGTTTATAATTTTAATTTATTTAGCAGAATTGATTGTGGGCAACCGCAATTGCGTACTACACGTAGATAATTAAATTTGTTCTCCTCTAGAAATTTTATTGCTTTTAAAAGCCACATTTTCAAGCTGGCAAGCAAAAGCTTCTAGGCCAATAACAATGCTAGGACCACACAACCAGCTGATGGCTTGACAAAATTTAAGATTATGTTATCATGTAGCCATTCCCACTACACCAGTAGCTATCGACATGACAATTATTGTAGTCTTTGTTGAAGGTGTGATCCCGAGACCATCCTTATCCGACAGATAAACTCTCTGCTCCACAATCAATGCGACATGTCAATGTATTAGAATGCATATTATGTGTTTTCACCACTATTTATTGTTTTTTAATTTTGATGTTGACTAATTGCACATCTAATTGTGACTTGACCCGCCTCTTTGAAACAATGTAACAATTATTTGCATTAAGCATTGGAAATTTACTATTTTTATTTGATTGATAAATAACGGCAAACAATTTGAAGTTTTGCTAGTTGCGCGAGTGGATAAAATAGACCTGATTAAAGTGTACACTCGCCATCAGCAATATTTAACTCGCTAGGGCGAGTGGAATAGTCGTGGGTTGCTGAGCCAAACATTCATGCTGACAGGTGCCGACCCAGTGCCAGGTAGGTGCCGACCAATAGGACATGCTAGCAAGTAGGTGCCAAATTGATGGGATTGTATTTTGGGTAGTCCGTGTGGTTTTTATTTTATTAATTCCAGCGTTGGAACTAATTAAATAAAAACTACACCGACTACCTGAAAATACAATGTGCGCATATTCAATCCGTGAAAGTCTGCGATATAAGTATATATACACCCACAGTATACCCATGCGGGTATACTGTGGGTGACATGCAGGTACAATAATTAAACCATGCGGGTATACTGTGGGTGCCATGCGGGATCAGTAATTAAACCATATGGGCATACTGTGGACAACCCCGCATGTCACCCGCAGTCTGCGGGCATGCCATGCGGGTATACTGTGGGTGCCATGCGGGTTCAGTAATTAAACCATGTGGGCATACTGTGGGCAGCCCCGCATGTCACCCGCAGTCTGCGGGCATGCCCGCATGGATCCCACTGCCGGCCCGGTAGACACTTTCTCATGGGGCCCGTGTGGGCTGCCCGCATAGAATCCACATTGGGTGGGACTGCGGGTAGAGTGCGGGCAACCACATACGTGTTTGCTGGGAAGTCTAAGTTCAGAGATTTCAAAGGCCTCCATAAAATTTCATCGCAATTGGAGTATCGGTTTAGGCGGAATCGTGTTAACAAACACACAAAAATACAAATAAAAACAAAAAATAAAAACGAAAAAAATCGTAAAATTGCAATTTTCATGAGAAATAATTTGTCGATCAATTTTTCGTCCCGTGCAGTTCTAAGTTCAGAGATTTAAAAGGTCTCAAGAAAATTTCATTGGAATTGGAGTATCGGTTTAGCCAGAATCGTGTGGACAAACACACAAAAATACAAAAAGAAAAAAAAAGAAAAAAAAAAATTCCGGTTTTTTTTCTCCAGTGTAGTGAAATGGGATCTTCGCTTCGCTCGCTACGCTCATCCGACTAACAATATCACAGGCGGCGCGATTTGACCTAACCGGTTAAAGCGTCCTAGTTTCTCACCTCGTCGTCAAATCTTCTTTGTTTAATATATCAATTTATCTTCTCGAATTGCCTTAGTCTATGTTTAGAGATGTCAAGCAACATAAACAATTATAATCGTCATCATTTGATTTTTCGTCTGGGCCCGGGGTAGTATTGGCTCAGTGCAAGACTCTACAAATCGTAAAAGGCGATTCAATAGAAAAAGTCCATCCCGAGAAACATCAGCTAGTATGTAAGGGAGAATTTATACTTCCTGAAACCAGAGGCGAGCTCTGGCAATCGTCGTCGGGTACCTTGACCAAACCCTTGACGACCTCCCCGACGACGATGACAGCACTGGCACCACGAACGATGACGAAGACAATGACGACCGAAACGTGAGAACCCCCTTCCTCCCCTTAACCGTGACTGGTTCTGACCTGCATGGGTCCCTCCACCCCATATTCCCTAGGCTAGAGTGGTGCATGATGACCTAACGGTTGACGAGTCCTTAATACAAAAAAGAACACATGTCACATATCATTGCTAATTATTGCCATTCAAATAAATTATTTTTCTTCTGCTATTACCATCATAACCATAATTTTATTTATTTCCTTCTTTCTTTCGTTGTTCTGTGGTTAGCGTCTCTGCTTTTAGTGTAGAAGGGCCAGGGTTTGATTCCCGGTGTCACAGAAGTATTTTATTTTTAACTTCTGATTTTGACTTAAATTCATCAGCTATTGGCTTAGGAATTTGTAAACGGTGACATTGAAGCCGTTTTAGCAACGAAGTACATAATAAATTTAAGGTTGATCTGAATCGGCCTCGTTGACTATGGCGTTGATCCCCGGGTGTTCGCACTGTGTATACTTCTGATTGCTATATTTCCTATTGAAACATCGATCTTTGGTTGGTTATCGCTCACTCGTTGATTGCGTCGGGCCTACGGGGTACACGTGTCTCCATGTCGTAAACACTAGCTTGTAGGCTCTGTAGGATAGTATATTACTCACCGAAACTAGAGGTGAGCTCTGGCAGTCGTCGTCGGGGACCATGGCTCTGCTAATAGTAACAGGCGACAGAGAAGACAAAGTCCATCTCGCAAACATCAGCTGGCATATAGGAGAGTACTTTACTCCTCGAAACTAGAGGCGAGCACTGGTTTGCTTACACAGACAGCTGTTTTTCGGCTTACACATGCAGTCACTCACAAACACAGTGACAGAATAAGCACCGATTGACTTGAATTGTAAGACTGAGACGCTGCGCTCTCTCGTCTAATGATCTATCAACTCACATGCCTCCCCCGTCTGGGTCCGGTGTAGAATTTGCCCAGAGCATGGCTCCGCTAATCGTAAAAGGCGATTAAAGAAAAAAGTCTACCTCGCAAACATCAAATAGATAGAGTGGAGTATTTTACTGCCCGAATCTAGAGGCGAGCTCAGGCAATCGTAGTCTGGAAACTTGCCCTCTTCCCTTGACGACCTCTTGACGACGATGACGACAATGACACGACGAACGATAACAAAGCCAATGACGACCGTGACGTGAGATCCCCCACCTTTCACACCTTACCCTTGGCTGGCTCTGACCAGCATGGGCCTCTCCTCCCCATATCCCCTTAGCTAGAGTAGCGCATTAAGACCTGACGGTTGACGTACCCTTGAACTTAATGAATTCAAATCCAATCAAACACACCATAAACTCATTACATTTACTTTCAATATCACTGGCGGCGCAATATTACCTAACGGTTGAAGCGCCCTAGTTTCTTGTGTCGTCGACCCACAATCTTCAACATCACGTTCCTGCAAAATAAGTATTTCGAGGGTGAATTTATTATATTGTCAAGTTTAGCGGATGTCTCCCCTTAAGCATGGATGTTAATGCCGGAGTAGGTCTTATTGTGGGGGCGTAGTTCTCCAGGGGACAACCGATTATACCTGTGACCGGGATCGTCTCTAATCTAGAGTCTGAAATGGGGAGTACTTAGGGTAGTGGTGACCGTGTAATAAGAGTCATAAATCATCAAAAGAAGGGTACACTGTATTAGCAATAGACATGAATGATCAGCCTACTCTCGCCTGGTATCGGTGAGCTCATGCACTGTACTCAGCTGAACGTGGGTTCGAATCCCTTAGCATTACTGGCGTACTATTATTAAGAGAACTTAGCTTATACTTTCCCCTTATGACTCTGGTAGAGATGGTGTCGAACCTCGGCCACGGACCCCTCGGCATCTGGTGATGTTTGGCTCTTCGTTCTTCACCTCTTGTAAGGCGAAAGTCCTCGGCCTCTTCCTGTGTCTAGCAATCCTGGTTGAAGCCCTTGCTTCCTAAGCCGGACACCTAGTCCTGTCGCTTCCAATGAACACTCCAGTCGCTTAACCTGGGCACCTAGCCCGTACGTCACCAAGACGAGTTCTCTTGGTTCGACACCCGGATAGGCACCTAGCCCACTCGCCGGTCTGTCCTCAACTCCCCAGTCAGAACGCACCTCAGTCACCAAGAAGCTTCCCCTAGACTCTTCTTGACTTTCCCCCTCCAGGGCTCCAGTCTGTACATCTCAAGGGCCCAAGTCCCTTCCCCTCAACCTCGTCACCACAACTCGGCAATCTTATGTAATTGAAAGGTCTGCATTATTTCCTAAATTAAACAACAACTGTTTTGCTCCAATTACAGTTTTGTAACTGCCTATGCGGCACATTCCAATTCATTGTTGTCATAATCCTCTTTGCTTTTAAATGTCCCAATCGGTATTATCAACAAAAGAAACCAAACACGTTGAATACATGAACATGGGTTCGAACCGAGCCCATGGACATGACAATATACTTGCGTATACCCTCATGACACAATTGGGGACCCTAATCCTTTTTACTTTTAATAAAGTGTAACAAAATTATTCTAACCCCCGTCTGGGCCCTGGGTAGATTTGGACCAGTGCATGGCTCTGCTAATCGTAAAAGTTGGTTCAAGAGAAAAAGTCCACCTCGCAAAAATCAGCTTGTAAGAGCGGAGTATATTACTCCCCGAAACTAGAGGCAAGCTCTGGCAATCGTCGTCGGGAAACTTTCGTCTTCCCTTTGACTACCTCCCCGACGACGACGACAATGAACACACGGACGATGGCACGGACGAAGACGACCACGACGTGGGGAACCACCAACCCCTGCCCACCCTATACCTCTCTTCCCCTTTGTCCACTGACTGAGCTCGGCCTGATTTCGTCATAGACCATATGCAACCCTTACTTTACGCCCCTTTGAAAAATATATAATACAGTTATTAACTAACTAATAAACTACAATAAATAATAAATAATAAATAATAAATAAATTTATTTAGAGTCTACCCACTCAGTTATATAACTGATTTTCATTGGGGGAGCAATATGACCAAACTACAGACGCGTTTCACCTAATAAACAACAACTACGTCAATGACAATGACACAACAAACACTGACAAATACGATGACGACCGCGACGTGAGTATATCACTTTCCTCCCTTCACCCGTGGCTGGTTCTGACCAGCATGGGACTTTGTCATCACTCGTTGTGTCATTGTCATCGTCGTCGGGGACTCGCCTTTGATAATAATAATTTTTAAAAATTACAAGTGTTATAGATCCTCCCCATATCCCGTAGGATAAAGTCCCGTATTAACCCCCCTTCCTCCCCTTAACCGTGGCTGATTCTGACCAGCATGAGACCCTCACCCCATATCCCTTATATGCTAGAGCGGTGCATTATGAACTAACGGTTGACGCGTCCTTAATCCAAATAAACAAAAATGACCTAATGGATGACACGCCCAAATCCAAATAGGCTTAACTTTTATACATCTTTCTAACCGCTACACCCGTGGCTGGTTTTGATCCCGTCTTGGCCCTGGGTAGACTTGGGCCCCTGACCCAAAGCTCTGCTTATCGTTACAGGCGAGGATAGAGACAAGACCATCTCGCCAACACATCTAGGATGACGCGACCCCCACAACACGACGAGGACAAAGACAACGACGCCAACTACGTGAGAACCACCCCTCCCCCCCCTTCCCGTGGCTGGTTCTGACAGCATGGGACCTTCTCACCGATATCCCAATAGGCTAGAGTGACGCATAATAAAATAATTTCCAAAGCGCCCTTAACTAAATAAATTATAAATTCAATTCGATGACTAACAATATCACAGGCGGCGCAATAAACGTAAGCGCCCTAGTTTCTCTAGTCGTTATATATTATGAGGGTTCCTTTTGTCTGAGCCCGGGGTAGAATAATCCCAGAGCTTGGCTCTGCTAATCAATCAAGGCGATTCAAGAGAAAAAGTCCACCTCGCAAACATCAGCTAGTATAAAAGGGGAGTATGATACTCCCCGAAACTAGAAGCGAGCTCTGGCAATCGTCGTCGAGGACACCTCTCCCTTCCCTTGACTACCTCCCCGACGACGATGACAATGACACGACGAACGATGACAAAGACGATGACAACCGCGACGTGAAAACCCCTACCTTACACGGTTGACCAGAACCCCACCTACCCTTATACCCTAGGTAGTGGTGTCATGACCTACGTAGACGCGTCCTTACCCCATACAAAAAAAAACGTAGAAAATAATTAATAAATGTTCTCTTGCGTATGAATAATAACACAATATAAATCAGTGAATGTTGCAAGAATTACAAAACCAATGTTAGACATTACATGTATTTATTGTTTAAAAAAACGCAAAACCATATCTACGTAAATCAATACATAAACACTAAGTACATCGTATCCACAGGTACCACACCCCTGCCAACTGTGATAGCCCTGACCAGCACTGGCCTATTCCCCGTCTGGGCCCGGGGTTGAATTGGACCAGAGCATGGCTCTGCTAATCGTAAAAGGCGATTCAAGAGAAAAAGTCCACCTCGCAAACATCAGCTAGTATGAAGGGTAGTATTTTACTCCCTGAAAATAGAGGCGAGCTCTGACAATCGTCGTCGGGGACCTTGCCCGCTTCCCTTGACGACCCCTCGACGACGATGACGACAATGACACCACGAACGAAGACGAAGACAATGACGACCGCGACGTGAGAACCCCCTTTCCTCCAGTTACCCGTGGCTGGTTCTGACCAGCATGGGCCCCTCCTCCCCCCGCCCCCCTAGGCTAGAGTGGCGCATTATGACCTAACGGTTGACGCGTCCTTAATCAAATAAACTTTTAAAAAACTTTTAAATGTCAACATTATCAATATTATCTCGGCCGTTTGGCGTTTACCGACGAATCTGCGCAACTTCCGCCGTCAGCCTACGCACAGGTCGCAGCCGCTTAAATGCAGCTTCATGTGAAACTAGTGCGTTTTCACACGGACGATTACATAACAAAATTAATATTGACATACAGCATCTCTCTAAAACATCATAAATATATTTTAAGAATATTTTATTTTGTTATTATTTAAAATCTCATACTAAAATAAATTTATGAATGTAGGACGTTTTGTTTTTGGCGCGCAATGTAGAGCTTCGACGCAGGGGCGTAGGAAATATGTCTCAGCAAATGTCGAGGCGGCGGTGCGCACTAGATTGTTGAAGACTGCGAGACAAGCGACGGTATGGACGCCTCACAGAGCAGCTCAGCAGAGACAGATGTGATTGTGTATTTAGCCAAGGATAATATTGAATATCGACACAATATTATCTTTGAGTATACTCAATGATATTATAATATATATATATTACGAACTGTTTAATAGAAGACAATAAGTTGAGTTGAATTTTATCTGATAGATTTGAATTCGTTGTATACAGCAGGCTTGTTCTCTACAGAATGCTTGGGGGCTTTGCTTCGATGTACGCCTAGGCTACAAGGAAGGCAAACAGTTTCTGTACTGGAATTTCACCTATGGCTGGTTCTAGCCAGCATAGGACTTGTGTCAGTTTGAATTAGTTTTTAACCCTGAACCACTTCCCTATTCTGAAAGTGGCTGGTTCTGTCCAGGATGCTTGACACCTCCCTGTGTCCCCTGGGTCTCCAGTGTCAGGGCCCGGGGTAGAATTGGCCCAGAGCATGGCTCTGCTAATCGTAAAAGGCGAATTAAGAGAAAAAGTCCACCTCGCAAACATAAGCTGGTAAGAGGAGTAGTTTTTTACCCCCAGAAACTAGAGGCGAGCTCTGGCAATCGACGTTCGGAGACATCGCCCTTTCCCTTGACGACCTCCCCGACGACAATGACAATGACACAACGAAAGATGACAAAGACAATGACTACCGCGACGTAAGAATCCCCCCCTCTATTCTCCCCCTATACCTATCGCTGATACTGACAATTATGGGCCCTCCTCCCCATATCCCCTATGCTAGAGTTACGCATTATGACCAAACGGTAAATGCGCCCTTCATCCAAATATAACAACAAAAAAGTATAATCACATCATTTTCTTTTCTTTTATAAACTAAGAAAACAATATAATCATCAATCAAGTCCATCTCGCAAACATCAGTTAGTATGCAAGGTAGTATTTTTCTCCCCGAAACTAGAGGCGAGCTCTGGTAATCGTCGTCAAAAACCGTGCCCCCTTCCCTTGACGACCTCCCCGACGACGATGACGACCGTGACGTTAGAAACCCCCTTTCCTCCCCCTTCCGTGGCTGGTTCTGACCAGCATGGCCCCCCTCCCCATATTCCCTAGGCTAGAGTGGCGCATTATATAAACGTCTACGGTCCTGGGTAGAATTAGGCCTAAATTTAAAATTTTTATCGTGGGAAACCTGTTATAGGGTGCAATTAGCCCCTCTTCAGGTGAACTAGGTATGTGCGGATAGGAAATTGTGAAGGGATGTCCGAGGGCTGTTTAAGAGGTCTCAATCCCTTGCATTCGCCTTAACGATTGAGGAAAACCTCGGAAAAAACCTTCAGTCAGGATTGCCGGTCTCGACGGGATTCGAACCCGGGACCTCCCGAATCAGAGTCGAGCGCTTAGCGCCCGAGCCAACACTGTCGGTAATTAGGCCTAGAGTATTGTTATTCTTCGTCATTTTCCATCTTCATTATTAAGTTTCCTTTATAAACTTAGCAATCATTTAAAACTCTCAAACAAACAAAACATTAAATCAAATGACTTGCATATCACAGGCGGCGCAATATATAAATAGCAAGCTGGTGTCTGCCGTTGTAATCTTGCTTTTACTACACCCAGGCATTTCCGTTGATAGATCCTAGAATATTCCGTAGCTGCTGTCAAATACTAATTTATTGTAACGTGAGAATTGCGTAGAGCAATACTTTGCTTAGCCTACTAATTGTATTTTGCCTACCTAGCTATACCACTAGACTCAACCTTATGCCTTATGCCTCATGTCGAATGCATGTCACTTATTATACTCTTGTGCATGCTGTGTTGTCACACCGAGCCTAGGTGCTCGCGTCCTCTCCACATCCCCTAGGTTAGAGAAGCGAGTTATTAAGCGCACATAATTTAAAAACTTTTTTTTTATTTATGAACATGAGCATTTGATAAATAAACTCAAACTTTTGCTGTTCTCACACGTTCTAGATGGGACTGTGCGAGTGGAGGTTTCGACAGTCATTGGGGGGGGGGGGGGGGGGGGTGCTTGCACTCATTGCTGCTTCGGGTTTGGTCGGCGCGGCTCGGGAAAAGTCTGCCGTCGTAATACTGCATCTGTAAATGGACATTTTATTTTATTTTACCTGTGAATAATGTTAGATAATGATCTTCTGCCAATTCATCCCCTCGTCTGGACCCCGTCTAGAATCCCACCCACAGCATGAAGCTGCTCATCGTACAAGGCGAGGAAATAGTTAAATTCCTTCTCACAAACATCAGCTTGTATTTCGGGGAGTACATCCCTCGCCGAAAATAGAGGCGAGCTCTGGTCGGTGACGTTATATATACGAAGAGTTTTCTTCCCCCCTTTGCCCATGGCTGGTTTTGTCCAGCAGTAGACTATTGGAGTTTGCAATTTTTTGTATTTGACCTGTCCCATAACGAGACATGTCTGCCAGTGTAGGGTAATGGATATGTTTATACCCTCTTTATGAAACTAGATTAAAGTGACGTATATTGAACTAACAGTCGACGCGCCCTTAATCCAACTGAACCGAAATACAAACAATTTTCTTTCGTCTGTTCTAATTGAATAGCATTTTGTTTTCAAGCTAAAATTGACTGAACCGGCACCTCCACCAAAGGCCAAAATTACTTTTGATTGTTATCGGGCACCTACCCTTTTAGACCATCTAGTTAAATGTTGGCAACCCGCACCCCACTTGTTCTTGAGGTATGCATCTCAATCGCATTAAGCAAATCGAGCCGGGCCAGTTCGTGCAATACTCAAGTTAGCCTTCATGAGGACGTAACTGCTTCGTCTCTTTTGTGATTTGTATTGACATAACAAACTTGTATTTATCACCTCATTTGTCATAATTGAACTCGCTATGATATTCTTGACCTTATCATAGTAAGTCGCACGTTATATATCAATTTCTCCCGAGACATTCCCAAATAAATAATATTAATTGAATCTGAATTCTTATTTAATACACTTCTTATATATTAAATTGTGTAAGGCGTCGCACAACCTATTCGGTTGAGGCGTCCTGGAGCTTCATGTCATCATCACGACAGGACTCAGGCCTCTGGGATGTTTGCCTGATTTCAGTTTGTGACCGTCTGGGCCCGGCCTAGAAATTAGGCCCAGAGCATGGTTCTGCTAATCGTACAGGGCGAGGAAAGACATAAAGTTCATCTCGAAAACATCAGTTAGTGAGAGGGGAGTATATTACTGCCCGAAACTAGAGGTGAGCTCTGGCAACCGTCGTCGGGGACCCCTCCCTGTCCCCTTGGCTACCTCCCCGACAATTATGACGACGGCAATGATAACACGTACGATGGCAAATACGATGACGACCATTACGTGACACTCCCCCCCCCCCCTCCTCCATCCTACGGCTGGTTCTGACCAGCATGAGATTTACCTCCAAACATCTCCTAGAACTTGATGCACAGTGCAAGCAATTTAATCTCTACCTATCAACAGCTACAATATTCCTAAATATCTCGCTCCAAGTACTATTGTTGAACCGAATTTAATTCTTAAACACATTTCATTTTTCAACACAATATAAAAAAACGTTTTCTAGCATTATCATCTCTATCCGTGTTTTCCTTTTATTTACTTAGAAAACAATATAATCATCAAACGCAAAGAAAACTCTTGTTATTTACCTACAATATCACAGGCGGTGCAATATGACCTTCCCGGTTTCAGCGCCCTAGTTTATCACGTCGTCGTTTTACATGGCTCTGCTAAACGTTCGTAGAAGGCGATTCAAGAGAAAAGTCCACCTCGCAAACATCAGCTAGTAAAAAGGGCAATATATTACTCCCCGAATCTAGAAGCGAACACTGGCAATCGTCTTCGGGGTTCTTACCCCCTTCCTTTGACGACCACTCGACGACGATGACGCCAATGACACCACGAACGATGACAAACAATGACGACCGCGACGTGAGAAACCCCCTTTCCTCCCTTTACCCGTGGCTGTTTCTGACAGCATGGACCCCTCCTTCTCATATCCTCTAGGCTAGAGTGATGCATTATGACCTAACGGTTGACGAGTTCTTAATCCAAATAAACTAAACTATAGTAATCGTGGGATGTGTTGCAAAATAACATATTGCGTAGTAGGATGCCCACACTGACTAATAACATTCGTCATTCTGCCTCTCGACTCTCACGTAGAGAAGAGGTGGTATTGTCTACAAGTCGAATAGGCCACACACGTCTTTACTCACGGATATCTCTTAACCAGAGAAAAGGTTAATCCCAGATGTGACACATGTGATGTACCTTTAACCGAACATCATATGCTAACAGAATGTACCAAATATGATGCCTTGCGCACGCAATTTGATCTCTCCCAATCATATCAAGAACTTCCATCATATGTTCACGGTGACAAATTTTCTAAATTTCTCATCCAATGTAATCAATTTTTCTTAATTTAACTCACATCACACACATTTCAATTTTTCTTAATTTAACTCACATCACACACATTTCTTTAAATTATTTATTTTCATTCACATAAATAATTTTTGTTTTCCACTATCATCATTTTTTCTTGTTATATATACACTTAGAAAACAATCTCATCATCAAACACACCATTAACTCATCTCATCAACTTTCATCATCGCAGGCGGCGCAATATGACCTAACCGGTGGAAGCGCCCTAGTTTCTTACGTCGTCGTCTGAGCTCTGACGGTAAAGATTTTTTCAAGGTAACATCCATCAAAGGCGTGTATTACTGTTTTGTACTTATAAAATTAAACACATATCAAACTTCATTATTAACTTACAGTATCACATGCGTCGTAATACTATGACCTATAGTCGATTGAAGCGCTCTAGGTTTTCACGTCGTGGTTGGTTGTAAAATCTCGTAACCCGTCTGGTCTCCGGGAATATTTTGCCCCAGAGCAATGCTGATCGTAAAGGCGAGGAGAGAGAAAGAGTCCATGTCGCATAACTAAACTCTTTTTAATATACGCCCTTTGGGGGGGAAAACAGGTTTTCCATAAAACGAGTTTTTTCCCCCCACGAGGGGGGTGTGATAGGGAAATTTTTGGTGGCCCTAACCGGAAAGGACGAGGATTTCGAAAAAAAATACCCCCGGTCGCGGGGCCCCCCGTTTTCCCCCCCCTTTTTCTCAAAAAAGTCCAAAATTTTCGCGCGCGGGGGGTTTTCTGCACTTTAAGGACGGGGAAAATTTTTTCTAATTTTGCGTCACCGTCATCTCTGGGGTGGGAAATGCATGGGGAAATAAGGTAACCTTTTAAAAAAAAAAGTCCCGTTTTCAAACCCCGGGCCCCTTCACGTACCGAAATTTTTTAAAAATTTTTGGGAAACTTAGACTTTGTTTTTGGTGATTTTGAAAGCTTTTTAAGGGGATGCAGAAAAAGTAAAAAAAAATTGTCCCGGAAATTTCGTTAAAACCGAAAAAAAAAATTTCCCAAAAATTTTTCGTTTTTTCAGGCTATTTTGAAATGTTCAAAAGCGAATTTTAGCGGTCCCATAAAACACTTTTGTGTTTCAACCCCTTGTTAGGGATGTAGATCAGAAAAACAATAGTTTGTGTACCGAAAATCAAAAACCCGTCGTAAAGGTACAATTTGAATGACGCAGGGACGCCCGTTTTTAGACAATGTCCAATTTTTAATGGGCCAAAATGGGCAAAATATTTTATCTCGAGCACAGATGATTCACAAAATGTACGTTTTGTCACGAATATTTGGTCCCAAAACTTTTTTTTTTTATTGCATAGTTCGATAATTTGGGAAATTAAAAATTTGCCATAAAAAAATTTTATCTTCTAAAAATATTTTGCACCAACATTTAAATGGGGTGGGCGGGGGGGTAAAACCAAGTTTTTATTTTATGTTGTGCTTTTAAAAATAAAAGATTCAGGGAACCCGGTAAGAACTTTTTAAACTTCTTTTTCCCCCTCTGTGGGCAAAAAAATTCCCTTTTTACCTGTTTTTTTTCAGTTTTGTGGGCATCTTTTTCTGGTAAATAGGCCACCAGGCGGTCGTAACTAAAAAGGAGATTTTTTTTTTGAAAAAAAAAAATATCACTTTGCAGCACGGCAATTTATCTAAGTTTCATAAAAAAACACTTTTTTTTTTGTTAATTCGGTCGTTTTTTTTTCCTTCCGAAAAAGCAATCCATGTGTAATTTTTTAAAGAATGTAATAGCATTTTCTTATCCAACGTTTTTTTGGATGCCCGAAAGGGGCCCCATTTCGACTTTAGGTCCCTACCAGTTTGGTAATTAATTAATATGAACATCAATTTTAAAAACAAAATTTACTCCGTCTCACTTTTCAAGGTCCTGAGCGCCGAAATTGCACTTAAAAAATTAAATTTGAAATTCAAAAATTTTAAAAAATTATTATTATTTTACTTTTTGATGCTTATGTGTTCGGAAATACTAGACGTTTTTGTAGAAAAATCTATTTATATTCAAGTTTGTAAGAAATGTGCAATGTCTGCATAAAATGAGGCCCAAAGGGTTAAGGGCCAAACCCCAATTCAAGAAATCAATTCAAAAATATTCACCTGAACGGTTTCATGTGGAAGTAATGACTTTAAAAAATCCAAAATGACACCAGGACTTAAATTTGACAAGACAAAAAAAGCGTATGCGTGCAGACTTTCCCGGTAAAAGGGGTTTTTAAAGGGGCAATTTTGAGTAGTTTAAATATAAATAAATGTAAATAAAAATTAAATTTTGAATGATTTAATTTTATATAAATCAATGAACCCCATACAGGGGTGGGTTATGATAAAGGGGGGCAATCGGGACATGAACCACTTTTGAGGGCAACCCCAACTATTTTTGTGCGGGGGGGAGGGGGGGAGGGGGAATGAAAAAAGTCGATTTTCAATACAAACTTTTAATATTGGTGAAATGTTTTAATTTTTTTCGGTTTTTTACGTACGGGGCCGCGCCCAAAGCATCCGAATTCGAGAGGACTGTTTTGACTTAACGCCGCAAGACCCCTTTTGGGGGGGGGGGGGGGGCGACGGGGGTTTTTGGGAAAGGGTTTAATCTTTTGATCAATATTTTACCCTTTTTGACGAAATTATTTTCAATACCATTTTTCCGTCGTGAGGGGCCAAGATGAGGGGTTAGAACGAAGGGGTTTTGGGGAGGGGGGAGTGAATTTCGATTTTTTCCATAAAAAAACCCTTTAAAATTTTTAGTGAAATTTAGGAACTTTTTTCGGTTTTGGGCCCTTTTAATTATGTCACAGGGCTGCGTGCAAGGCATCCGATTTTTGAGGACGGTTTTGACTAGACCCGCAATTACACAGTTTTGTGGGGGGGGGGGAGGGGGGGGATTTTTGGGAAAAGGAAAAATAAAATTTTTCACTATCTTCAACCGTTGCGAAATTAGTTTAAAACCAGATTTCCCTCGTGATGGCCATGATGAGGGGGTAGAGGTGGAAGAGGGGGGGGGGGGGGTAAACGAGTTTTCAGTACATAACAAACACGAAGGGACTGCAGGAGGCTTTTAAAAAAGTTACAATCATAATTTTTTTTCATGGGGAAAAGAAGGTTTTTACCCCGGGCTACCCTCACCCTTTTGGGGGGCCAAAGGGGGAATTTTTGGGGTTTGAATTTTTTTTATTTTGAGTTTTTCGCCCAAAACCCAACACTCAGCGGGGGCCCGGGGCCAAAAACTAGTCAGGATCTGTTCAAATTTTTTTGACGTGTGTAAAAAATTTCTTTGAATTTTTCGAAAAGTGGTTGGTCATTTTTTTGATAAAAAAACATTTCTTTTCGTCTAAATCGGGCAGTTTTTCTCCTTCCGGGGGCCTCTTGGGCTTTACGGGAACCCGGGGATGACGAGGCTAATTTTGCGTATCCCCGGGAAAAAGGTCCCGAAAAAATTTGGCGTCACGGAAAAAAACCCGGGAAAAAGTACAAAATTTTTAGATTTTCCCAATTTTTTTTCCCCCAATGTTTCGGGGGTCGAAGCGAGTCTGTAAGTGTTTCGAAAAATCTTTGGGATTTTTGGGAAATCAAAAAAATTACTTTGTTAAAAAATTTTGCAATTGTGTCCAATCCCCCCCCCTCGGCACTACGGAACCCGGGCGAGACGCCGACATTTTGGCGTCCCGGAAAAACCCGGAAAAAAAAAACCAATGGTACCAAAAAAAAAATGTTTTTTAAAAGTGTTCGGAGGACAAGCGATTTTGAAAGCGCCGTGCAAAATCGAAAAGTCAATTTGGGAAATCCAAAAAACATTTCTTTTTTTCAACAACTGGGCAATTTTGGGGGGGGGGGGGGGGGGGATTTTTTGGGAAAAGGAAATTAATACATTTTTTTCAACATTTCCGCTTTTTTTTCGGAAACTAGGTTTAATACCCCGCATTTCCATTTTTGGTGGACCATGATGGGGGTATATATGGAAAGGGGGGGGGAAAAAGGGGGTAAAGTAGAGTTTTCAATACATAAACCCTTTAAATTTAGTGAAATTTTGTAACTTTTTTCGGTTTTGCTCTTTCCAATTTCTCAAGGCCGCGTCCAAGAATCCGTTTTTGAGAGTTTATTGGAGGGGGGGGGGGGGGGGGGGGGGGGGGGGGGGGGGGGTGAGGGTTTGGGGAAAAAAAAGGGGGGGGATTTTTTTTAAAAAAAAAGGTTGGGGGGTTTTGGGGGGGGGTTTTTGGGGTGGGGGGGGGGGGGGATTTTTAATTTTTAAATAATTTAAAAACATTTTTTTACTCTCCTCTTTTGCGTTCGGGGGGGCGAGGGATCGGCAGCCCAAAAATTAAAAAAGGGCACAAATTAAATTTTTTTTATATTTTTTGGCCATTTTGTGCCCAATTTATCTGTTTAAACCATTTTCCGGGGAAGAAAAAAAATGGAAAACGGGTTTATTTTTATGAAAAATGTAAAACCTAACTTTTACCCCAACTTGTTTTCAAATAAAACGGCAAAAGGTCAGAAAGTTCGGACGGGGAGCCACAAGATTTTTATATCTTTTCAAGCTTGGGGTCGCCCTCATTAATACTTTTTTTAATAAACCTTCCGAGGGTTTAGAATTTGGCTCTGGTGGGGGGGAATTTCTACAGAAAAAAAAAATGAATAAGGGGTTTTACAAGAGCCGAAACAATTTTCCCAAAAAAAATTTTCCCCAAAATTTCCAAAAAATAAAATTTCGACGAAAACATTTTACCGACTTAAGGGGGGCCCCCGGGCGGCGGTTAAATGTGAAAACAATTTGTCCCCCGTCAAAAACCGTTCCCGAAATACCCAATGGGCCTCAGGGCGTTCGCGATTTTTCCGAAGAGGTTTTCCAAAAGGAGGGATTGAGTGGGGGGTTTTCCACCCTCCCCCGTTGCGGCTTCAACCGCGGTTGCCGATTTGAAAAAATTTTTCACGCAGAGCGGCCGGCCGGTCGCGCGGAGTCTATCCCTTTTTTCGACTTTTGACACAACGACCAACTAACCCCCCCCCCAAATTTCTTTCCCCAACCCGGCGGCCGAACGCGGGCAATGACCCAAGCTCCTCAAAGGGTTAAATTCAAATAAAATAAACAATAAAATAAACTAAAATTATCGACGAGTGACAAAAAAAATGTGTTTCTAAAACTCACTTGTAAGTTTAGCTTAAAGGTCTGAAGCACACACACGTTGCAACTTTCAGTTTACAAATGGCTACATAATTTGAGTTAGTTAACAGAGTGGAATGTCGTATAACAGCAAGGTTACTTCATACACTATTACCTTGTCTGGGCCTGGGGTAGAGTTGGCCCAGACCATGGCTCTGCTAATCGTAAAAGGCAATTCAAGACAAAAAGTCCACCTCGCAAACATCAGTTAGTAAGAGCTGAGTATCTTACTCCCCAAACTAGAGGAGAGCTCTGGCAATCGTTGTCGGAGACCTTGCCCCCTTCCCTTGACGACCCCCCGGCGACGATGACGACAATGATACCACGAACGATGACAAAGACAATGACGACCGCGAAGTGAGAACCCACCCCCCTTTCCTCCCCTTACTCGTAGCTGGTTTTGAACAGCATGGGCCCCTCCTCCCCATATCCCCTATAGGCTAGAGTGGTGCGAATTTTTTTTTAATTCAAATGAATCATTTTTCTTTTTCTATTACTATTACCACAAATATATTCTTTTACTTTTTTAACTTATAGAAAACGATATAATCATCAAACACGTCATAAACTAATTTCATTAACTTACAAAATCACAAGAGTCGAAATATGACCTTACTGGTTAAAGCGCCCTAGTTTCTCACGTCGTCTCATTGGTTTGACTTTATGGCTCTACTAATCGTAAAAGGCGAGGAATAAGAAAAAGTAAACCGGGAAAAAACTTTGGCTTAAGGGTGGGGGAAGCTTCCCTTTTTCCTTGACGCCCCTGCCCAAACGACAAACAATAATGACAACACAACAAATGAAAAAGACGAAAACCCACTAGGTGAGACCCCCTTTTTCCCCCCCTTATTTGGCTCTAAACCCAGCGTTGGACTGCCCTTTCCAAAACTTCCTAGGCTAGAGTGGCGCATGATGGCCTAAACGGTTTTTTCCCGACCTTAATTTCTAAATAAACTAAAAATAAATAAAAAACCATAATCTTTATATTTTGGTCCTGGGAATCTTTTTAAAACCCAATAATAAAAAAACCAAAGCCCCACCAAAACTCATTTCATTCACTTTTTAATTCACAGGCGGCGAACCCATGACCTAACCCAAATTTGAAGGGGGCCCTAGTTTCTAAGGGTCGTCGCCGTAGTCCCAAAAAAAAAACGGGTATTTCGCTCCCTAAAAACAAGAGGCGAGTTTACCCCCATGACCCCCTTTCCTTTGGCGGGTTCTGCCCCGGCACAACCCCTTTTCCACCCTTCCCCCCGGGGGCCCCATAGGGTTCCATCTCTTTGGGGAATTTATAAAAGGTTTTTTTTATCTAACAAATAAACTCCTTTAAATCGAAAGGAAGGCGCAATATACCCTAATTTTTGACGCGCCTTAAACCTAATACCTTCAAACTTCAGTAAAAAGCGAAAATAAAGGGGCCATACAAAAATGCTGGGAGACTTTCCATTCGGGTTTAAACGGAACAAATACCCCCAAACCGCGATCCAAAACGAGTAGTATAGTTTTGTCAATAGATAAAACGCAAGGTAAGGGGGTTATCTTATTGCTCTTTTTTTGGTTTTTCCCCTTTCAAATTTATTCCCGATATTGGGGTAGGACAATTTTGCTCCTCCCCCCCTTCCCCATTGAATTTAAAATGAAACAAGTAATTTTACTTACATTTCTTTTTACTTAAATTGTGCAATTTGGTCCCCCAAAAATATTTGGTTTATGCAAACTTATTTTTTAGATTTTACTAAAAATTAATTCTGGTGGGTGGGTGGGGGGGGGGGGGGGGGGGAGGGGGGGGGGGGGGGGGGGGGGGAAATATTTTAAAGGGAAATCAACCTTTTCGTCTTTTTGGATACCATTAAAAAAGGGGGCCCTTTAGTGCATCGTGTTTGTTTTTTGGAAAAACCAAAATTTTTTATTAGTGCAAAAAGGGAAATTTCCAAAGGGTTTATACTTAAATCACTTTGGGGGAATTTTGGAAAGGGGGGGGGGGGGTTGCTTCTCCCTTATTTTGACAAAAACCCTCATAAACCCTTGGTATAAATCCATTTAAAATTATAAACTTAATTTGGAAACATTATAAAATTAATGTTTTGTCATAACAATATTTTTCTTAATAGTGCACTCCCCAGAGCATGGTTTCTGCTAATGGGAAAAGGGCGATTAAAGAGAAAAAATTCACCTCGAAAAAACATCACCCAAAGTATAATGGGGAGATTTATATTATTTCCCCAAAACTAGGGCGGTGAGCTCTGGCAGTAGTCGTCGGACTCGGAGACCTCCCCTCCGCCCAACCACATGGCGACCTCCTAAAGAATCAAAGACGATGACGACCGCGACGTTAGAGTTTCCCCTTTTCTTTCCCTTCCCGTGGCTGGTTCTGACCTGCATGGGCCCCTCCTCCCTATATCCCAATAACGAATGACGCGCCGGGGTTGGAAAGGGTTGGAATTGGCCCAGAACATGGCTCTACTAATCGTACAAGGCGATTATAGAGAAAAAGTCCACCTCGAAAACACAGCTATATTTGAAGGGGGGTATTAATACTCGAAAATGGAAAGGCCCCGTTTTTGGAAAAAAATTTTTCTTTGAAAAATTTTCCCCCTCTTTTGACGGGCATCCGGGTACGAGAGACCAAATTGGGCAAAAAACGGACGATGACTAGGGGATGAGGACCGCGATTGAAAAACCTCCCATTCCTCCCCCTTTAAAACCCTGGTGGGTTTTGACCCCCCATGGGCCCCTCTTCCCCTCTTCCCCCCTCCTCCCCCCCCCCCCCCTTAGGCTTCTTCATTGGGCGCATTATGACCTAAAAAGGTTGACGGGGCCCAAATTAAAAAATTTACCAAAAAAAAAATTTCCCCGATATTTTGGGGAGCAGTCTCGAGGTATAAAACCAAAATGTTATTTCGCGTAGGGTTTTAATATTGGGGTTGGGCTAGCACCTGATGACGTTGTAAAACCCCCCCCCCCCCTTTCCCCCTTCTACCTGGTGGTTGACCTGCAATTTGGGCCCCCTTTTTCCCTCACACCGAGGGTAGAGTGGTTTTCCTTTTTTCCCAACTGTTGACGCGCCCCCTTAAAAAAAAGGTTTTGTTTTTAAAAAGTGTTTCTTGGGTTTTGATTTCTAAAAATTAAAAAACCTTTATTAAAAAAATTTTTAAAAATTTGCTTGAGAAAACATCCATCCTCTTTTACCAACTCCCCTTTGCTATAAAAAAGCTAAAGAAATGTTCATTTTGGATACTTTGAAGAAAAATTTTGTTTTTTAAAAAAGGGGGGGTTTTCCCCACGATTTTTAAAAAGAACCGTTTTAAAAATCTCAATTTAAAAGGTTGTATTTCCTTTTCCGGGCGAAACTGCTGCCCCAAATGGGACTTTCAGAAAAAATTTAAACCCCAAACCCAAAATTTGAGCGTCTTTGAATTGGAAAGATGTTTTTTAACATTTTTTTCTTTCAAAGCGAAGGAAATAAAATCTCTAGAAACGTAAAAGTTAAAGTTTATTTAAAGGGGTATTTAACCGCTAAAGTTAAAAAATATATTTCATTCAGGCTAATATAAAAAATTTAGAAATTTAAAAAAAAATTTTTGGGGCCACCATGACCCCCCCAAAAAAATTGTCAAAATGACATTTTTCGAGCTGGGCCCATTGGCAAAATCTCCCATAAGAAATAAAATGGGGACGATCTTATCCCCGGTCCCTTTGGAGGTTTTTTTATCGAAAAAAAAATTTTGGCCAAATTTTGACGTACTCACAGCCTTTTTGTAATTCTATATTTTTTGTTTTGAAATTTGGGAAAGTTTCGGTCAAAATTGCTGATTCCCAAAGTGGGTGTGATTTTGGAATGCATATTTTTGCGTTTTTGGGGGTATATTGGGCACAGCTAAAAAAAAAACACGTGTTTAAATGGGCTTTTAGTTTGGTACATGCTTTAGTTTCTTTTTGGCCCAAAAAAAAAAGAAGCAGGTTAAAGCCGTTTTTAGGAAATTTTCCCAAAACCAATTTTCGAAATTTTCGGATCAAAAAAAATTAAAAAAAATTGTGTTAAATACAGTTACAAGATATAATTTTTTTAAAAGGGGTCTTTTAAGGAAATATTGTGGCTATAGACACGGGTAAAAATAATTTTTGGGGTTTTTACCCCCTTTAAAGGGCAAAACAAGCGAATCTAAAGTGAGCGCTAAAGCCACTAGAATGGACTTGACATTGTATTTTGAATTTAAAAGGCCCCTGGACGACCTGTCTGCGAATTTAAACCTTTTTTATTACAATCCAGGACGTGCACATGATTGTCTGGCATATAAATGAAGTAAAAAGCAAAAAAAACAAAAAACTCATGAAAATATGTTTTTACAAATTAACTAAAAACATAAAGTAAATAAATATTCTTTTGCTAAAATATCTTTTTTTTCCCTTCTTTTCTTTGGATAAACTTAAAACCTATGTAACATCAAGCACACCAAAAAATCATTTCTTAACTTAAATTACAGGGGGGCCGATATGCCTAAACCGGTTAAAAGGGGCCTAGTTTCTCACCTCTTTTGGCAAATTTTCCCCTTTTATTGAATGACGAGCGAGGGGAAGGAAAATTCCATTTCACACCTGGGGGAAAAAACCCGTTTTTTTTTTTTTTTTTTTTTTTTTTCTTTTTTTCTGTTTTATTTTTCTGTGATTGTAAACACATTTCGGCTAAACCGATTTTTCCAAATTTGAGTTTAAATTTTTGGGGGCCCTTTCAAAATCCTAAACTTAGAACTGCCACGTTTTTTTTGAAATCAAAAAATTATTTTTTTTATAAAAACCGCAATTTTACAATTTTTTCGATTTTTAAAATAATTCTTCGACTTATAACACCTCATTTTGGTTTTTTTGGATGAAAGAACCGTCAACCTTAGGTCTAATGACCACTCTATCCTGGGGGGGGCAAAGGGGGGGCCAGCTGGTCAAAACCAGCCACGGGTAACCGAAAGGGAGAAAGGGGGTTCTAACTTGCGGTCTTCATTGTCTTCGTCTCGTTCGGGGTGTCATTATCGTCTTTATCGTCGAAGGTCGTCGGGGGAAGGGGGAAAGGCCCCACGACGATGCCAGACTCGCCTCTATTTCGGGGAGTAAAATATACCCTTCATACTAGTGATGTTTGCGAGGTGGGCTTTTTTTCTTGAATCGCCATTTTTGATTGCCCGAACCATGCCATCTTCTAAAGATATTTCTCTGCCAAACGTGAAGGGGAGGGAAAAAAGCAAAAACCATCTCGCAAGTCAGCTTCAAATAGTGACTATTACTCCCAAAATCCCAAAACCAGAGGCGAGCTCTGGCGGTCGTCGACTTTCCCGGCGGCGGCGACGACGACCAAGACAAAACCCAAACGATGACAAAGACGATGACGAGCTCGCTGTGAGTAGGCCTAACCACTTTCCCTCCCCTTGTCCTTGTTCTTGCTGGTTCTGACCAGCACCTGTCTTTCCTCCCCACATCCCCTAAACCAGAGAGGTGCCATATGACATGACAGTTATCCCAATAACAATTAATATAAAAAACTTATATTTAATTAAACGTTATCAATTATTTTTAAACGCAGAAAAAAAATTTAATTAATAAACTAATAATCAAATTTTTAATTAAACCCCAATATCACAAGCGTTTAAAAGTCACCTATCCCGTTGGACGCCCTATTCCTCCCTTTGTGATTGGACCGTTATCACGGGGGACAAAAGGTGGGCCAATCTGCACAGGACACATATCCTACAAGTGCAACTCACTGTGCATGAATTAACATTTACTAAAGGAATCCGGAGTGGATTTGGCTCAGAGCTTTGATTTGCTAGTCGTCAAAGGCGAGAAAAGGAAAAAATTACTTCTCGCAAACATAAGCTAGTATGTATGGGGAGTACAGTTCTCGCCGAAACTAGAGGCGAGTTTCTTGCCGGGGACGTTAGCAACGGGGAGTTCCTTCCCCCTTTGCCCTGGGGGTGGTGTGACCACTGAACGGGGTCGGAGCGGCGTCTTATACCAACGGGTTTACGCCCTTTCTTTAAATAACCCAAAATACAAACAAGTTTTTTATTTTGTACATTTTCATTAATAACATTGTGTATACAAGCTACAATAGACTGGACCGGGCCTCCACCAAAGCCGAAAATTATTTTTGATTGCCCCTGAATTCGAATAGGACACACACGTCTAACTTTTTGTTGTTGTTGTTGTTCCCAGATGTGACACTTGTGATGAACCTTTAACCGTACATCGTATGCTAGCAGAATGTATCACATATGTTTAACAATTAAATGAAGCTTAAAGGTAAAATTTACTATTTAATATATTAAAATTTCATATTCGTCTTACTACAACCCTTTCAGCTGACGCGCCCTAGATCCTCATGTCATGTTTATTCTTATTTGCGCTTATGTAACTCGTTGGTCTTGTTGTGAGCGTCTCTGCTTCCAATGCAGAAGGTCCAGGGTTCGATTTCCGGGCAGTAGTTTTTAAACATTTGATTTGAACTTAGGGTTTCCTCAGCTCTGGGTAAAATATTTATAAAATGTGACTTTGGAGCCCCCTTATCAACGAGGGCAATAATCAATTCAAATCGGTCTTGTTGATTCTGGCGTTGATCCGCGGGTGCACGCACTGTCCACACCACTGATTGCTATATTTCCTATTAATAATATCGATCTTTGGTCCTACCCTATCCTGGTCGATCCTACCCCTATGCCCCCTCGCTTGTGGCTGGTTCTGACCAGCACAGTCCTGTCCACCCCGCGTCACCCCTCACATTCCACACTTTTGAAAATATACATATAGTTATTATTCAACTAATAAACTACATAATCGCAGGAGGTGCAAAATGACCTAACGGTTGTCACGCCCTTCAACCTAATAAACTTCAAACATCAAACTTGTTAAATACTAAAAATATTATGGGCGGCGCACATAACCTATTTGGTTGAAGGGCCCTATATCCTCATGTAGTCAAACTTTTCCATTCTAGAATATTTAATTAGCGTTTCTGCTTCCAAAACAGAAGGTCCAGGGTTCGATTCTCGTTCTAGGCAGAAGATTTTTAACTTCCAATTTGGATTTAAGTCCATAAGTTCTTGGCTTACCCCCCGTTAGGCCCCGTCTTTGCCAGGGGTAGAATAAGCCCAGAGCAAGGCTCTGCTAATCGTACAAGGCGATGCAAGAGAAAATGTACACCTCACAAACATCAACTAGTAAGAGGAGATTATAATATTACACCCCGAAACTAGATGCGAGCTCTGGCAATCGTCGTCGGGGACCTTGACCACTTTCCTTGTTGACCCCCCGACGACGAAGACAACAATGACACGACGAACGATGACAAAGACAATGACGACCGCGACGTGAGATTTCACCTTCCCTCCCCCTCCCTACCTGTGGCTGGTTCTGACCAGCATGGTCCCCCTCCTCCCCTCCTCCCCATATCCCCTAAAATAAACCAAAACTACGCCCCGATTGGGCCCGGGGCAGAAAAGAAAAAAATATGTTGTCCTAGGAATTTGTAAACGGTGACTTTGGGGCCGTCCTAGCAACGAAGTACATAATGAATGCAAAGGTTTTTCCGAATCAGCCTAGTTGATTCAGGTGCTGTCCGACGGTGGAATCATGTCCTACTTGTTTGATCGGTGTCCTACATAAATATGCCGGTTGTTCGCTCGAATTTTTCTAAAACACTTGACCTATCATCTTAAAATAAACAACTACATTTTGTGGGTAATATGAACGATCTATGCAAATAAGTTCTTGAATTCGGTCTCATAATAATAATAATTTCTAAGTAAATATCAAAATACTTGGAAAGCAAAACAACTTAAGATATCGAATATATAATTTGAGCTAAGTTTGAAATGTTTGCAACACCCTACTGTATCATCTCCTGAGTCCGATAACATTGGGCCATTAAATTCCAACTCGCAACCTTCTCGTGGTTTGGCCCGTGATTAGGATTATTTACTCCTTGAAACTAATGGCGAGCTTTGGGTCGTCGTCGGGGAACTTTCCCCTTCCCTTTGACTACCTCCCCGACGGCGACGACAATGACAACACGGACGAATGATTGATGGCACAGACAGAGACGACCACGACGTGGGGGAACCCCTGCCCTCCCCATACGCTTGTGGCTGGTTCTCACCAGCACAGGCCTGTCCACCCATGGTCCCCCCTTGTCATCCCTTACGTCTCACCCTTCGTTTCGATTAGCCAAAGTGCATAAATATGAGACGTTAAGCAATATCCAATCAATCCGACAACATTCGATAATTTTTTTGTGAAAAACATAAAAAGAAACTACCGTATTTCACGTTTACTGATTAGCACAGATTGCTACTTTTCTCCACATAATAATGGCAGAGAGCTGTGTATACTTATAAGCACACTCATCCATCAACGCGATTGTAAAAACCGTTCACGTCGCGGAAATATTTCTTATGCGGGGCACCACAAATGCATTCGCCGCAGCCGCGTAGGAAAACAATGTTTTACATTTAGAGAGCTGTGGATAAGGCATTGTTCAGAACAGACGGCAGCTTTTGTCTGTCATTGACGCCTCCCGCACTTTCAAAGACGTGTTTGATTTCTCTGGACTAAATTACATTTAATTTTGTAATTCGGAAAGAAGATTAATCACATTATGTGTTGATAACGAACGAAGAAGTTCTCTCGAGTTTGAAGGTTGTTTGTAGGGCGAGCTGTTCTTTCTGATAAGTAGGAATCTTGGATTTGTTCATCGGTTTATTGTCTGGGCTGGTTGGTTTTTCATCTGCCGACAATATTCAGCAAGCCAGACTTCGATCAGTGAAGTGATTTACTTGGAGTTTCAAAGCCCAAATACCTATCTTCCTTCTATTTGATTTAACGTTTGATAATATGTTAAGACCACTCTCTCGGACATCGAATTGCTGGTTCTGTCCAGCAAATGCATGTCTTTCCAGTCCCCGTCTTAACCCGGGGAAGAGCTTGGCCCAGAGCATGGCTCTGCTAATCGTTAAATGCAATTCAAGAGAAAAAGTCCACCAGGCAAACATCAGCAACATCATGTATTGGAGTACAAAAAACTATTTTGTATTGATCCAGAATTCGACCTAGCCACACACGTCTAACTTGTTGTTGTTTTTGTTGTTCCCAGATGTGACACATGTGATGTATTTTTAACCGTAACTTACATCATATGCTGGCAGAATGCAGTAAATATAATTCTAGCGCACGCAAAAAATAAATAAATCCGTATTTAGTGTCTACCCACTCAGTCACACAACTGATATTCAGTGGGGGAGTAAACCAAAATTTTCCCAAACCAAATCTGCTGGCCCCACACAAACGCCCAGGAACGATAAACAAAAAAAGACATAGTGCGATTTTTTCAATTGATCTCCCCAAACATATGAAGAAACCTATTATATTTTGATAACTGAGGAAAACGTTTTAAATTTCTCATTGAAAGTAATTTATTTAACAAAATTAAAATCAGATCAACAATTTCTTTTATTTAATTATTATTTACCTTCAATAATAGTTTTTCTTTTGCTCACCAACATAATTGTCTTTTTTTTTACTTAGAAAACAATAAAATCTTAAAACACACCACAAACTCATTTCATTAATTTACAATATCACAAGCGGCGCAATGTGAGCTTTTCGGTTTAACCGCCCTAGTTTCTCACGTCGTCGATCGCTCTGGGAATTACGTTCGATCGTAGAAGGCTAGGAAAGAAGCAATATCTATCCGCAAACATCAGCTACTAATCAGGGGAGTAAATAACTCCCAAAACTAGAGGCGAGCTCTGGCGGTGGGCATCGGGGACCTCTCCTTCTTCTCTTAACGACGCCTCGTCTGGGCCTGGGATAAAATTAGGCCCAGAGCCCAGAGTTCTACTAATCGTAAAAGGCGATGAAAGAGAAAAAAGTTTATCTCGCAAACATCATTAAATAAGTTTTGGAGAGTACATTACTTCCCGAAACTAGAAGCAAGCTCTGGTAATCATCGTCGGGTTCACCTCCCTGTCCCTTTGACGATCTATTCCCGATGACGGCGTAACCGTCTGGGCCCGGGGTAGAATTGGCCCAGAGATGGCTCTGCTAATCGTACTAGGCGATTCTAGAGAAAAAGACCACCTCGCAAACATCAGCTAGTAAGGAGGGTAGTATATTACTCCCTGAATATAGAGGCGAGCTCTGGCAATCGTCGTCGGGGACCTTGCCCCCTTCCCTTGACGACCCCCCACAAGATAGACAATGGGACGACGTACGACGAAAAAGACACCGGACGTGATAACCCCCCTTCCTCCCTTACCTTGGGGGGTTCTACCACATGGCCCCGCCCCCAATCCCTAGGCTAAATGGGCACTAGACCAAACGTTTTACGCTCCCCTTAATCTAAATAAACGAAAAACCTAGGCCAGCTGATAACTTCAGTCCGGACAAAAAGAAAGTCGCTGTGTATTTTCAGCTGAGGCGTTTTCCACAAACGTTCCAAAACTATCCAGGGCCCTCCACTCAATATGACCCAACCGGTTGAAGCGCCCTAGTTTTTTTCACGTCGTCATTATATCTTTCGCTTTCACTATAAAAGCGGAGATGTTACTCCCCAAACTAGAGGCGACTCTGGGAATCGTTGTCGGGGGACACTTCCCCTTTCCCTTTACGACCGCCCTATGACGATGACAATTGACACCCGAACGATACGACCGCAGGGAAAATGTCTTTCCCCCCCCTAAACCCATGACTGGTTCGAAAAGCTGGCTCCCCCCCCTCCTTTTCCCCAAACTAAATACCAGGGATTTGACCTAAAGTTGCGCGCTCTAAAACCAAAAAACCAAAACAATTAGGGAGAAAAAAAACAAGGGTTTTTTAACGACGCCAATTTGTTAAGAGGTCGCAACAATAGAAATTCAAAATTAAAAAATTTTAATTCCGCCCTTTTTTTTAAAAAAAATTAAAAAAAAAA
>JAMZAV010006445.1:0-37623 GCA_024449915.1 Sweltsa coloradensis
ATGATTTCAATTTATTTCCAATCAAGACTGTCATGTTTTGTATGTAACACTTCTGTACACATCTTTATATAAGTCATTCTTAGACCTTGAGTTAAGTACGACGAATAAAACCTGAGTGAACAATTTTTAAACCTTTTACTGATTAATGTGAAACATTATTGCAATGCATTCAACTACAAATCACTTATTAGTTAGTTGGTTTTTGCCAAGAAATCTTGTCATATCTTCCACATCCATTTTCATGAAGTGTGCATAGCATAAATGCACTGTTACTAAATGTTCTTAAATATTTTTGTTCGTAGATTCAGTTACTTCAGAATACGTTACTTGAGAGTAGTGAGTCAAGGTTTTAAAGTTCCAGAATAGGCAAAACGCATTTATACTCGCGAAACTTAAGTCGGTTACAACCGGTTACCATGGAGTAGGGCCTAGGCGTAGCTGAGTTGTAGATTTCTTGTTGTTTTCTTAGTGCCTTTGCCTTCGTCGTCGGGGAACTATCCCCTTTCTTTTGACTACCTCCCCAGCAGACAAGACAATTATGAGAGGTAAATAAGACGATTGTCAGTTGGTTAATAGCCAGCTGTTCGGTCAGTAATCTTCCGACGTATATGAAACTTGAAGCATACATAGACAGCCTTATAGTATTTGATTTTAATTATTAATATGTTGAGTTGATCAGCCAGAAACCATTAACAAAAGTTTTGAAATTGGCACTTTTATCAATATCCATAATCAATAATTTTTCATTAATTTAATTTTTAAAAGAAAAGTATGATTGTGAAGAACTTTTTTACCGCTTCCTTGACAAATCTGTAAAAAAATAATAACGAAAATCGGTGTCCGTCAGCCGAGCAAATATGAACTTGCAGGTTCTATATCCTTCTGAGCAGTACCCACATGAACATCGCCTTATTGCCTAGCCATTGATCTAACAATGGAAATGTTGGACAATAAAAAATACAAATGTATTATTTTTGATCATCAATTGAGACAATCTAGCTTCTTAGCTTCCATATTGATTTAGATCAAGTTTTCAATTTGATCTTGTACCTGTTGTTTGCTTTGCAAACGGTAATTTGTTGTTGTTTTTTTATTTTCAAGTTGAATTTGCACAAAGGTCAATTAAAATAATTGTTTTCTATGCTATAGGATTAAACTGAAAATTCTATGTGCCAAGGACTGGCTTGAATGGAGTCAAGGAAACGTGATTTTACATACAAATTTTGTGCATAAATTTAGACACGTACTATGTGTTGGCCTTTTTATATATCGATACTTGAAACTGTGGCTTGGGTGCCTATCACAAGATTTTGTTTTCATTGGTTGTCTACCCATTAGATTACTTTACTTTTGTTTTTAGGCATTTGCAGTGCTGGCAGTGTGGCCACCCCACCATCTCCCACCATGACCAATCACAACCATGCACGCAAGGAGATGGTACCGCCTACGTCTTCTCCTTGCGTGCATGGCCGTGATTGGATGTGGTCACTGACTGCTAGAATAGGAGGCGGCCTCCTGCTTTCTCTTGCAGTCAGTCTGTTGTTCTTGTTTCAGGTGGATGTGTTATGTGTCCGCTTGTCCTTCTGTTCTAACATAGCTTTGTCTTGTCTGTTTGGTCCTAGTGTAGTTCTGTTTCATGTCTGTTTACTTCAGGAAGTTGTCTGTTCTGTCCAGACTGGAAAGTTTAGTTCTCTCTTTATTCTGGTCTGTTTGTCTGGAAAGCGCTCGTCATCTCAGTGTTGTGCTCAGTCTGTTTTGTCCGTACAGCCTGAGTGACTGGTTGATGTTCAGAAAGTGTAAGGTTCTGTTAAGTGTTGAATGAGAGGCTCAATTAAATGAGTTTCTGGGTCTCGCCCTACAAGAATAGTAATGTAATTTCTGAACATTTGAAACGCATTGCTTTTAGTTACCAAACTAACAATGTATACTTTGTGGATAAGGCCTATTGGAACTTATTTTCTAATCTAGAGCAAGTGATGTTGGGAATAATTAACTTATTTTGCATAAACTAATCATAGCAAAAATTTCTATAAAATGGTTATTTTCATTCATTATGTTCCTTAAAGTCTTTAAGTATCTTGGCTTTCTGACCTCCGCCCACACCAGGTAAACCCTGGCACCTCCGTTTCTGTTTTCACGGGTCTGTGTTTTCTTTTCTCTGCTATTCCAACTCGTAACCTTCTCGTGGTTTGGCCCGTGAATAGGGAAAATCATAAACAATTTGGTTGTTTTGAAATTTCTTCTAATTCGCAATTATTAGAATAAGCTAAATCCGATTTACATTGCGCTAATAAGAGTGTTAAATTTGAATAATATTTGCAATCGATGTTTTGTAACGGTCTGTAGCGTACACGTGCCGCCTGCAGAGCTCCAAGGTCAGACAACAAAGGATCGGCGCGCGCAACGAGTCCCCCGCCCATGAAGCTCTGTCAACAATGCACTCAAGCAGCCAGCAGATGCTGCAGTTAGCCTGTTGTTCTTGTCCGAGGTGGACGTGTTTGGTCGCCGCTCTGCGGTCGGTCCATGTTCAGCCTTCACAGTACTAGGAGTTTGTCTCTGTCACTGTTGGATGTGTTGTAAAGGAATGTTTTTGCTGTTGTTTCCTTGCTTTAACTTCAGGAGGTTGTCTGTTCTGTCCAGACAGAATGGTTTTCTTTGTTCTTATTCTCTCTTGCTTAACGAGGAAGAGTTTGTTGTGTTGTGCTCTCTCTGTGACGCCGTGTCAGACTGCGCGTTTGATGTTTGGCAACTGCTTTTTGTAATGAGAGTGAGATAAGAGCCTTGACATACAACAAGAGTTTTCTTTGTGTTCTGTCTGGAGGGTTGTGGCTCATTTACCAAAATTTATTTCCTATATTCGTTGGCACAAATGTGAGTGCTTGGTTTGTGTTTTGAGCGTGATTTGTATTATCTCGACTCTGGCGTTTCACTCCCTAAAACTGATGGCGAGCTTTGGGTCGTTGTCGGGGACTTTTCCCTTCCCTTTGACTACCTCTCCAACGGCGACGACAATGACAACACGGACGGGATGACACAGACGGAGACGACCACGACATGGGGGAACTCCTGCCCTCCCCACACCCTTGTGGCTGGTTTTGACCAGCACAGGCTTGTCTACCCCTTGTCCCCCCGCGTCATCCCTTACGTGCCACCCTTCGTCTCGATTAGCCAAGTTGCATAAATATGATACGTTAAGCGATATCCAATCAATTAAATCCAACTGAATAAAGCATTTTGCAGCGCACCCCACACATAATTGAAGTCACATTTTACCACTTCACTTGCATATGTCCATGTTATAAGAATAACCATAAATTCATCTTTTTCGAAATTAATAATAAGCCTGCAGAACCTCAAATCACTTTTATTAATGATTAAAGAGTCACTCACATGTAGGATTGCAGTTTCATGGTGGAGGTACCTAAAATATTTATACAATACGGCTTAGATTAAAAAACCTGAGCCGCAGTTTATGTTTGAACTGCTAACTTCACTTACACAAGAATTTAGAATTAATTTTATACTTGAATTTCTGAACCGGAAAATGAACAAAACAATTCAAATTACTTTGACAAATAATACTCATCATAACTTCAGTTTTTGTAACAGAATAGGTATGATTTTGAATAAAAGTGCTATTATGAAGGAAATAGAAATGATTTGATTTGCTCAAAAGAGTAGCAACCCTCTTTTTAAGAAACGAGGTTTTCTTAAAACTTTTCACAATATCAAATTTAATAAATAAATATATAATATTTATATTCTACCCGCTCAGTCAAAGAACTGGTTTGTAGCAAATTCTTATTTAAAGCATATTATGTATTTAAAATTTAATCCGGGAAGAAGTTGTTATTATTATTAATGTATTAATGAGTCAAGTGAAATGGTGGTGACATGAAAATAAATCTTACTAGAATCGTTGGAGTTTGATGGAGGCGCGGAAGCTGTATTTTTAGTACACATGAAATGCATCTAGTTTCTGTAGTGGTGGTATTGAATATTGAATTGATGCCAGCCTTCAAATTCCAACTCGACACCTACTCGCGGTTTGGCCCGTGAATAAGGGAGTTTCACTCCCTGAAACTAATGGCGAGCTCTGGGTCGTCGTCGGGGAACCCCTTTCCTTTGACTACCTCCCCGACGGCGACGACAAAGACAACACGGACGGATGATGACACAGACGGATACGACCACGACGTGGGGGAACCCCTGCCCTCCCCATATGCTTGTAACTGGTTCTGACCAGCACAGGCCTGTCAACCTCTTGTCCCCCCGCGTCATCCCTTACGTCCCTCCCTTCGTCTCGATTAGCCAAGTTGCATAAATATGAGACGTTAAGCAATATCCAATCAAATCAAACAGAAGGAGGTGAACAATGGGAATGCACAGAGTGCGGGCCAGCGCTTTGCAGCGATCACATCAGATCCAAACTTTTAGTAAATCGAGACTTTCTTCCTCATAAAAGCTACCCTCACACTCTGTGCACTTCAAGTCATTTTTATTCATGGCGGAAGGCTTCACTTTTTGTGTAGATGATTATTGTTCTTCTCTCCACAGTTGCGAGGAAACTATATAGTTCAACCGACGCTCCTCTGTCTTGCGCTTTGTGAGCCAAATGGTTGGCAAAAATAAGGCAAGTAGCAAACGTCGGTGATATAACAGTTGTGAGAGGTGGTGCAGTACATTGAGGGAACATGATTGGAAATAGAACTAGATTGATGCGATGGACCAGCTGTAGAGTTTGATGATGAAGTAGATGATAATGGATACAGAATGTGGGAGGATTGTATGAGCATCAGAAGTTCGGGGTCGTCAATGAACCATGATTGAGAGTCGTCCACCGGAACGAACTTGGTGACCCCGGTCGCATTTACAATTTCTGCAACTTCTGATACATGCACGTGGTCAATAGCGTGGAGTGTGCCAACTCTCCATGCCATTCTCTTCCAACCTTTTTCGCCGTCCGAATTGGCGAAGGAGATCAGGCGGGATATTTACCTCTAGGTTCGTCAGTGCGTTAAGTGCATCCCGGAGCTCGGCAGAAAGCTCCTCGACTGTGGTTGTATCTCTTCAACAGCGGGTGCGATGTCTACATCATAGTCCATGATGTCGACAATGCACTTGCTGTAGTTGACAGCGTCACTGTTGATGGGATTTATCCCACATGAACGAAAAGCATTCTGGACCAATATGGGATTAACTGTGTCCACCAAGACCTTTTTTAATTTGCCAGCAAAGTAAGCCTTAGTAACGCCCTCAAATTTCGACGTACAAGTTTCGTCTACTATTGCACCCCATGCCGCTTTCACCGGACCAAAGACCCCCACATCACATGGCTGAATGATGTGGGTGACATTGGGTACAATAGCAACAAAATGATGCCGTGCGAGTCACAGAACTCATGACCTCGAGTTTCATGTGAGAACGGTGACCATCGAGGATCAACAAGACTGGCAGATAGATCAACTCTTTCACTGACCAAGCGTGAAAGTGCTTGCAATAAGATTGGTAAACCTCTTCTTGCATCCAGCAACTGTCTGTTTTCTCCGCAATGAATCCTGCAGGCATTGTGGCCGGACACATATGGCATTCTCTTGTATTTAAATACAATCATGGTGAGTGTAATTTCCCCCTCTACTCGCAACCTTCTCGTGGTTTGGCCCGTGATTAAAGGAGTTTATCTCCCTGAAACTAACGTGCGAGCTCTGCGTCGTCGTCGGGGAACTTTCCCCTTCCCTTTGACTACCTCCATGACGGCGACGACAATAACAACACGGATGGATGATGACACAGACGGAGACGACCACGACGTGGGGGAACACCTGCCCTCCCCATACGAATGTGGATATTCTGACCAGCACAGGCCTGTCCACCACTTGTCCCCCCGCGTCATCCCTTACGTCCCTCCCTTCGTCTCGATTAGCCAAGTTGCATAAATATGAGACGTTAAGCAATATCCAATCAATCATCAATCAGAGAAGTTGCAGAGGACAGAAGGGCTTTCTTCTCTTTTGAAACGGCTATCTTGAACAGGTGCCCTTTAAAGTAAAGCAATCTCGAATTAACACAAATGTAATTACCTGTATAAACAAAGAAATGCAAGCCCGACTCATCCGCTTTGTAAATGCGGCTGGGATCATCAAGAATATATCGGTGACCGACTTCAATCATGAAGTTCTTAAAAGATTAAAATCATATACACAGATTAAAATCATATACACATTTTCCTTCTTATATTGATTTTAATTCAAATTAATAACTTTTCTTTATACTATTATCATTTTATTTTCTTATATACACTAAGAAAACAATATATTTATCAAATACATCATTAACACATCTCATCAACTTTCAATATCACATGAGGCGCAATATGACCTAACTGGTTGACGCACCTTAGTTTCTCACGTCGTCGTGCGATTCAGGTATTGAATTAAATTTTGGTCGAGTAAAGTTATTTGCGTGTCGAGCTCTCGATATAAATAATCCAATTGGTGGCAACTTCTGGACTTGTTTGTTAGCAACATTTCTTTGGAAACTCTAACATAATCATCTCGTTTCGTCCTTGACTCCTGCAATGTTAAGTTTGGATTCAGTAAGTAGGCCTATATTTATGTATAAGTTTAATTATAAATATTCGCATTTTCACATAAAACATTTGAAGATGTTACAATGTTACATTACACACCAAGAGTACTCGGTGTTGGAAAGGTATTGATTTTTGGAGCTGATGGTAAAGTAAGATTACCCAAGAAAATGTATGAAACAAGGATTAAAGAAGGAAGAGCCAAGAAGGAGATGTAGTAAATTTATTGGATGGGCAAAGCGAAGATTCCATTTCACAACACTGGAGAAAAAAAATCGTGATGTTATTCTTTCATTTTTCTGGGCCTTCAAATTCCAACTCGACACCTTCTCGCGGTTTGGCCCGTGAATAGGGGAGTTTCACTCCCTGAAACTAATGGCGAGCACTGGTTCGTCGTTGGGGAACCCTTTCCATTTGATCGTCGGGGAACCCCTTCCCTTTGACTACCTCTCCGACGGCGACGACGTTGACTGCGCCGTCATTGTGGTTGTTGTCGCCGTCATCGTCGTCGGTTAAGATGTCGTTGTTGGATTGACCGTCATCGCTGTTGCCGGTTACATCGTCGTCTTGGTCAGTTGCGGAGTCATTGTTGTCGGTTTCGTTTGGGGCCTTCAAATTCCAACTCGACACCTTCTCGCGGTTTGGCCCGTGAATAGGGGAGTTTCACTCCCTGAAACTAATGGCGAGCTCTGGGTCGTCGTCGGGAAACCCCTTCCCTTTGACTACCTCCCCGACGGCGACGACAAAGACAACACGGACGGATGATGACACAGACGGAGACGACAACGACGTGGGGGAACCCCTGCCCTCCCCATATGCTTGTGGCTGGTTCTGACCAGCACAGGCCTGTCCACCCCTTGTCCCCCCGCGTCAACCCTTACGTCCCTCCCTTCGTCTCGATTAGCCAAGTTGCATAAATATGAGACGTAAAGCAATATCCAATCAATCGTCGGATGTGGTGTTATTGTTTGATTGGCCGTCATTGCTGTTGTCGGTTTCGCCGTCGTGGTTGTCAGATGCGGCTTCACCATCGTCAGTTAAGGTGTATTACATTGTCGGTATCGCCTTCATCGTTGTTGGGTACGGCGTCTTGTACGTTAGCCACTTCAAGGGGAAACGCAAAAGAGTTGTCTTTTGGTTGGCGACCACGCTATTATTGTCGTCGTCGTCTGTTCCTGGAATCATTGTCGAATTTAACGAATTTGCGACTCTGCGCACAAAAACGTTTGACGACGACGCGACCGAGACACTGTCAACTTCCATACCGTCATAGTGAAGGGCCCTACGTGCACGGGGCTCGCGTCTCGCGACTGTAGCATCTTGTTGTTCGGTAACCACACTAACGTCCAGTAGCGGTTGACGAGGTGCACAAACGGGCGGAAGAATAGTCGCCTCGACGGTGTACTCGTTTGGAGTATGCAGAGAATGCGGTAACAAATCGTCCAAGTTGATGGCCGACAAGACCGTATCGTACGCGGTGTCTGCGAGTTCGTGTCGGACACAAGAAGAACACACACAAGAACACGTTACACGTTACGAAAACGTTACAAGAAGTAACGTCTCCACCCCCGGTTTCCAACTAGCGCGCGGAGCCTCAGGGAACACCACAACATTTCGTACTTATATCTACCTTGTATTGCCTTACACTATGCCTATGTACTATGTATGTTGTTATCTTCAATAAATTTAAAGTAAGGACGCCGAAATTAGGCGCCACTTCCCCTGCCTCGTGGTCGTTACCGACTGTGCCCGTTCCACACACACTCGGCACATATAAGTGGCGAGGGTGTGGGGTACGGAATCAGTCTGACACGACCATTAGGCGGGGGAAGTACTACTACTACTACATCGTCATTACAGCAGCATTCTGCTTCTGCACGTGCCACCATCGGAGCTGGCGTCGCCCCAGAAACAAGGACCCTTAACCACTGAAGATCACGTAGCACAAACACTTCGCGCGGGCTCGCGATGAGCCGAACTTATCGTTTTAACATAATGAAGGAAAAAAATATTCGCGTCCCGCACGTATTTGTTGTGGTTCTCCACTCCACCGATGAATTCGTTCGACTGACTACTCCGCCCCCAACGCCCGGTTATATATCCGAGACGTGGTGGACGGGTAGTACAGTCTGGAAGACACCGGCGAGGCAGAGAACCGGGGCCTTTTGGCCTCTTTTAATTTATTATTATTTATTGCAAGAGGGTACAAGTTTATACAATGGGCTAAATATGTCGCCCAAGGATGTTTAATCGTTAGCGGCATTGTCGGCCGTTTGTGTGTGGATATCATCCCACGCTCGACGGGATGGTCTGTCCGCCAAATTCAGGGCCGTGGGGACCTATTCCGTCGTATAAGTTGAGTCGGGAAATAATCGAAATACGTCCCATAAGACGTGTCTTGCGTCTTGGTTCTTGAACAGTTGACCTGTCCCCCGGCGGATGCTGTATACTGCCGATGAGTTATCCGCCCGGGCCCCGATTCATGTACATTTAACCCGGAGTTAGGGCGAGGTAAGGAAGGAATAGGACGGGTTAGGTCGAACCAATGAACAAGCTCTATGTCACTGTATGAATGACGATAAACTCATCACTGCAACTTAGATAATTGTTTCATTGGTTTCCACCGCCATCTAACTTAGTAAGTTTGACGACGAACTTTGCTAAATGTCGCCGTGTTTTATTTAATTTTTGATGTTTAATGAGAATTTTGATGCGAGTGTGTTATACATCATCGAATTGAAAGAAATACGTATACTCTTGCCGTAAGTTATGGCATAGCCTAGGACTATCGTATTATTTTGATTCAAAATAAAGTTGCAATTAGCCGTCGAAACTTGTAATTTTTTAGGGAAGTGTGTCGAAACAAGGCCATGCAGGCTAGGTAAGGCCTAGGGCTTGTCAAACGTGTATTGGTACTATGCATATTTCCAGGCCTATAGCTTCCAGGAACAATAGACTTAAGTCTATTAAATTATAAATAATTTTCTACAACTAAGTCTAGGTCGATGCCTGTTTCTGTTACGTTTTTTGAGCGCAAAAAAATATTTTTCCAGCGTCTAGGCTCAAAAATAAAAATGTCCGCCTATCTGTTTACAAATTTTGGCTACCTCTGAGGCAGCATAAATCGGTATTCATGAAGCATTGACTTGCCCTAACTCTCGCTAGCTTTCACACCACCGCTAATCCTGGCTAGCTCGGGGATTAGGCCGAGGTAAGGCCGAGTGGCAATGACTATATTTTTAGGTAAACACATTGTTTTTTTACAAAATACTAAACAAGAATATCGAAAATGCGTCTTTGTGAGTCGATTCTATTTTGATATGAAATTAATAGACGTATGTAACTTTTTGAATTGTGTCTTGGCATTAACTTGATGGGCCAATTTGTGTGGGAGTGCAAAATTCATTTTTCTCACCACTTTAGGTGTAGTCATTAGCGCCAAAAAGGGCATAAGTATAGGGCGATATTGAACAGTAAATACATTTTGCACAAATAAGGGCCTAACTAGTACGTGTCACAAGTTAAAGGTCTTATAAACAACAGATAGACTCGAACCCAAAAAATTGCATATTTTTTACAACGATTTGGTGCATGAAATTATTTTGTCGTTGTGCCGTTTTTTTTTTACCATATCTCAGCCGGTTGTAATTACTGGTAGTCGACACTTGTGTGAAATATTTCTTTACCAGACCAAACAACGAAAGTCTGCACGGGGATATAAAGTACACACAAATTACAGACAATAATTTTATAAATGCCAATTACTGAGTGAAGCATAACATAAATAAACAATTATTGGGGCAATTTTAAAAGGTAAAAGAATTTGGATCAAGCAGGTTCCGAACTGGCGACCCTTTACGTGGTAGTTGACCATGCTACGCACTACTACGCCACGACGCGGCCGTCCTTCGCGTTGGCTTTGAGTGGTACATCGTTGGTCTTGTTGTTAGCGAATCTGCTTGCATCAGTTCTTGTCTTAGGAGTTTGTAAACGGTGACTTTGGAGCCGTCCTAGCAACGAAGCACATAATAAATTCAGAGTTGTTCTGAATCGGCCTTGTTGATTCTGGCGTGGATCCGCGGGTGTTCGCACTGTCCATACCACTGATTGCTATATTTCCTATTAAAAATATCGATCTTTGGTTGGTTATCGCTCACTCGTCGATTGCGTCGGGGCCTACAGGGTTGGCTTGGTCGCTTTGATTTACTGTCCCCCACTGAAGATCAGTTATATAACTGAGTGGGTAGACTCTAAATACAATTTATTTTATTTATTTATTTATAACACGAGCCTCACGACGCATTCAGATAACTCTTTATTTAATGGTATTATTAAGGGCACTTTTTACACTTCAAAGCCTTCTGCCACATTTAATTACTGTTATAATCGACTATTTATAAAGCATGCACGTTATTACTCATTTATTCTGGCGTAATAACATTTGAGGTGAGGTTTCTGCCGTCGTCGGTGCAAATAGCCACTACCTCCGCCTAACTCTTGGTGTTAGGGAGTATTTGGCTGAGGTAGGGGTAGGGCGAGGTAGCGAGTGTTAGCTCAACGTACATGAATCGGATTTGACGTTGCCCCTCGCTAACTCTTCTTAACCCTGCCTAACCCTGGGATAAAAATGTACGTGAATCGGGGCCCCGGAGGTTAATGTGGCAAGGCATATCAGCTTTGTGCATGGCCCACTTGATCGCTATTAGCCCTGCTATGCCTTCAGCCAGGTTTATTTCTGTTGCACTTTTAAATTGTTAAGTTGGTAGTAGCAAAAACAAAATAACATCTCTGCCTTGTGCTGCCCCTGGTGGCTGATGATGTAAACACCTTGCTGTAGTCTTTGTGCTGTAGTTGCTGTAGTTTCGTCTGGAATAAAACTCTCAACAAGATACACGTACGTAGGCCTACTGATTCTTATCCCTAAGTTCCTCACCACTCAAGCAAAGAAGTAATAAAACAACAAATTATGGGCCCAGGAACGCAAGAGGCACTAAGGAAAAGAATCACCGCAGAAATCCAGTCACGTTTTGGAGATACGGGAGACCAACTGGACAAGTAGGCCTAGCCTAGGCCTAGGGCCCTAGACACGTTCGCGAAGTGAGGTTAAGACGGTCAAGATGTTGCCATCGGGAGAAGACAATCATCACCACGTTCCACGACTCAACAGAAACAACTTTTCAGGATGGAAGGCAAGAATAAAAGCAGAAATGCTGAAACAAGAATGCTGGGTAGCGGTTATCGGGTACAACGACGAGCCCGACTATGTCACCAACGCCACCGAGGTGAGGACAAGGCGCCAGAAAAACTATGCTGCGCTCGCCCTAATCATGAAATCAACGGGAGACGACTTAATGAACAACATTCTCGACACCGACATTGCGTCGGAGGCGTGGAAGACTTTGGAGGAACAATGCCACCAGAACAGTGAGTATGGCGGCATGCTCAAACAAAGGGAGTTCGCCACGATGGTGAAGGGCGAGAAGAGCGTAACAGACTACATCAACCAGATGGTAAATATGAACAGGATGCTTCAGATGAGCGAGCTGCAGATAAGAGACTGGCAGCTAGCCTATCTTTGTTTATCTGGACTCCCGCCGGAATATGAGGTTACCGTGAAAACCCTATGTGCGCAACTGGACAAGGTGAAGATCTCCACGATCAAGCAGATCTTGATCGAGTGTGAGAAGGAGATCGCAGCAAAGTCTGAAAGTGTTCACTTGGCACTCAAGGCAAACAAGGCCAACGAGAGACAGCGACCTCAGAGAAGCTACCATGAAAAGGAAGAAGGGAAATCTGGTGAGGGAAAGAAAGGGAAAAACAAAGAAAGAAAGTACAAGTTCTTCTGTTATGCCTGTGGAGGCGAAGGGCACATCGGAAGAAACTGCCCTAAAGCTAAGGAATCAGAAGAGAAGGAGAAGACGGAGAGAGAAGAGAAGAGCCAAGACCTACCAAGAAGAGCTAAAGTTGCGACAAGGGACCATGTTGCACTATACGCTAAGAAGTTCTCACCTGGAGAGAGTGGGGTGTGGATCTTGGACGGGGGAGCTTCTGACCACATGTCGGGGAAAAGGAGCCTATTTCACTCCATGAAGCAGTACTCAGGTGAGGTAGAAATAGGGGATGGTACCCCGTTGGCCATTGCGGGGATTGGCTCGATTACGATCCAAATGTCCGAGGAGTGTGGGGGAAAGGATGTGGAGCTGACAGATGTGCTTTATGTCCCCAACCTGCAGGACAATCTAATATCTCAGGGACAAATAGACGAGAAAGGCCTAGAATTCAGATCCAAGGATGGTATCAACAAGGTGCTGAGAGACGGAAACCTGATTTTCCAAGCACACAGGGTTGGTCGTCTCTACTTTGTCTCAACCATTGGAGGAGTGAGTATCAGTGGTCTAAAGGAGGAGTACAACAAAAATTTCAAGAAAGCTTCTAGAGTTTCACAGTCCATGTGGCATGCTAGGCTGGGGCACCCTAACCTACAATCCATGGGGAGGTTAGGAGTGCTGGAGTTGGGACCTGAGCCTGCAATGGGGGCACAAGAACCGTGTGAACCATGCGTACTGGGAAAAATGAAGAGAAAGAAGTTTCCCCATAAGGAAGGAGGAGAGGTGGCCACCTGGATAGGGTCCACTCAGATATTATGGGCCCCATCTCACCCCAGTCAATTGGAGGGAAGAGATTCATAATCACCTTTATTGACGAAGGATCAAGATATGTCGATGCAGTGCCCATGGCAAAGAAGAGTGAAGCGCTGGACCATTTCGTGCGGATCAAGAACCGGTGGGAGAATCTGCATGGAACTACAATCAAGGAGCTACAGACTGACAGAGGAACGGAGTATCTGTCAAAGAGATTCCAGGCATTCTTGGAGGAGAACGGGATCTTGCATCGTAGATCTGTAGAGTACACTCCGCAGCAGAATGGCATGGCAGAGAAGATGAACTTGACGCTATGCGACACGACCAGGTGCATGCTCATCCAAGCCGGGATGCCCCTGTACTTCTGGGCGGAGGGGGTCAAGACCGGCTGCCACGTCAGGAACAGGTGCCCGTCGAGAGCGCTTGGTTTCGACACCCCCCTGGAGAGGTGGACCGGGAGGGAGCTGCAGAAGAGCGATCTGGAGCATCTCAGGGTGTTCGGTTGCCAAGCCTGGGGGAGGATCCCGAAGGAGAGGCAGACCAGCAAGTTTGCCCCGCGCGCCATGGAGAGCGTCCTACTCGGCTACGAGGAGGGCACCAAGGGCTACCGCCTGTGGAGCATCACTGAGAGGCGAGTATACAACAGCAGAGACGTTGTATTTCACGAGGGCCGTTTCCCCTTCAAGATGAAGGAGACACTGAGAGAGGAGGGCCCCCGAGAAGAGGACTTCGTGTGCTTCCTGGAGGACGAGCCCGCCGTCGTGGAGGACGCCGACGCTGGCCGACGCCAAGGTGCAGGAGAGGACGGCGACGACGCTGGCCGACGCCAAGGTGCAGGAGAGGACGGCGACGATGCTGGCCGACGACAAGGTGGAGGGGAGGACGGCGCCCGTGTCCAGGGAGCGCGCCACCAGCCTGAGGGTCCACACCGAGGAGGAGAGGAACCGGGTCCAAGGCGGTCGGGGCGACTCAAGAGGGACAAGCCACCCTGCGGCCTGGCGTGCTGCAGGCACTGCAAGGTGACAACCAGCGGCGACCCAACCACACCACCCAGGACCCCAGCCGAGGCCATGGAGCGAGAGGACAGCGAGGAGTGGGTCCAGGCCATGAAGAGGGAGATGGGTAACCATGAAAGAAACGGTACGTGGGTGATAGTGGAGCGCCCAGACCAGGTAAATGTTGTAGGTTGTAAGTGGGTATTTCCTCCAATTAAGATAGGTCCAAACGGGGAGAAAATTTATAAAGCTAGACTAGTCGCTCAGGGTTTCACCCAAAGATTTGGTCTTGACTACTGGGAGACGTTCAGTCCTGTGATTCATAAAAAGACCTAGAGAGTATTATTAGCTGTAGCTATGAGTAAAGACTGGCAAATTGAACATGTAGACGTAGTTGCTGCTTATTTAAATGGGACCTTGGATGAAACAATTTACATGGAACAACCGAAGATGTGGGAGGAGGGCAATGATGGAGATGTTTGTCTTCTGAAAAAAAGCTTGTATGGCCTTAAGCAATCTGGAAAAGTGTGGAATGCAGTGCTGAACAACATTCTAAAAGGGATGAAATTAAAAAGGTGTCAGTCAGACCCCTGTTCCGCATTCTTTTTATGACCTACTTTCCTTTTCTTTATAATGAGCTAAAACCCTAGGAAACGTTCTGCATGAGCTTACTCACAACTATGAAACAATATCAAATGATTGGATTTGACATATGACAAATGACGTTATCATTACAGCTGATGATTTTACGATGACATTCGCAATTATTATTCAATTGCATTACAATACAATGTTTGGCTTCTACATCCCCTTGAGTAGACTATGGTAAAAACTGTGTGACAACATACAAATGCGCCTATGCTATACTAACAGCACCACAGAATCTCGAACAATTACATTTTACTCTCAGATCGGCCTCTCAACCGCTGAGTACAAGGAAGAGATTCTGTGTGCAACAAAACACACCACAAACATAGCGCCACACCACTTAATTACTTTACCACACAACAGTACATCCAATCAATTTACCCAAAAGAATTATAATGCAATACCATAATATAGTAGCACTAGGACTTACTGGACAACATAGCTTACAATACAACCACATGAATGCTCATTAATCATCTTAACAAACTATTACCAACCATGTTGATTCACTTGGAAATGCCTCTCACCACATAAAAAAGCAAACGAACTTTGGGACTTTCTCCACGTCACACACAGATTTTAATAAAAAATGAAATTACTTAATACTACCAACTTAATATATTTATTTACTTATTTTTCGCCTACTCAGTCACAGCAAATTACTTTAACGTAAACGACCCTTACATAAAAGTATACGGTATTATTTTCCCCCAAAAAACATCTGGTATCTAACTGTCCACATCATCTTCTCTCCTTGTCTCTAGCGGAAGGCTATTTAGACCTACGCCAGACACCTACCCCTCGCAGCCGACACAAAATAACGGATCACATAAAAAAATGTTTACGCAAGTGTTTACAAATTCTAAGACATCTTTACAAATTACTATCTTACGTACATATTATTAAAAAGTAATCAAACTCGTTCACCATACGATCTACTGTCATAACGTCGGGTCCTCGTTTTATCTTTCTACCCCTCCACATTACGCAAACCAACAACACTCCGTACCTAACAGGAAAGACACGACACGACAATTAACCCAGAAAACCCAGAAAATACTTATAGTTGATACTATTGACTTGAAAATTAACTTTTGTATGAAACAATAAAAAATGAATGGTTCGGGAAATAGTTATCTTGACGTTACTTTTACTGCTGGAGAATTAATAATGACATTCACACTTACCACTCAGGTTTATTATAACTCATTCACTACCAATGTTGGCTTATTATTCCTTTGCTCAGGCTATGAAAGGTACTGTCTGTCAACAAAACAAATGCGACTATGCTATACTAACAGCACCACAGAATCACGAACAATTACATTTACTCTCAGATCGGCCTCGAAACCGCTGAGTACAAGGAAAAGATCCTGTGTGCAACAAAAACAACCACAAACATATCGCACACCACTTAGTTACTTAACGACACAACAGCCTATCATATAACCTACCCAAAAGAAACTAGCCTTCAAGCTTATTGATGACAACAGATAACGAATGTATCATTAACCCCCGGACTCAAATTAAACCAATCTATTCCCAAATTCATCCGCCAATTTAATATTATTTCTTACAACTGAAAATTATATTATTTGAATTTACTTTAGTTTTACCGTAGTTATACTACCCCTCACCGCATACACAATCCAAAATTACTTTAAAACTCATGAAACTAGCTTTACAACAACACAACAGAAAGTGAACGACCCTTACATTAACCTAGAACTCCTAAAACCATCTGGTGTATGTCTGTCTTCCTATCTTTCTCTCACTCTCGCGTTCAGCTGAAGGCTACATGACCGACCTTGAGACACCCACCCCTCGTGAACGATACCAAAAAAACACTCGAAAGTAAAACTAACACCTACAGGGTGTTTACAAAACAACTCGCCTTACCATAATGTCAAATTAAATTAAAACTTATTTAAATCTAGGTCATAAACTAATCGTCTTAAACTCTAATCAAAGGCCACTGTTATCAATATAAACCGCTCGTCCTATTATAGGCGCATCCTAGCAAATTTATTGTTACGTCCGGGTTTTATTTATCTGTTCTGTGCCCCCGCGGAAGGTCAAAGGGCATTTTTTTATTTTCCTCAGACATCTGAGTACAGAACGCTCCTTATTTACTTTTACTTACTTTTACTCTCAGTTTACTTTTAATCTTACTCAATCTCTTAATTTTCCGCCGGTTACTCTTGATTTTTCTGACTTTACCTTTTATTACTCCCTTGTCATCCGAAACTGCTTCATTATCATTTGAATCTAAATCATCTCTACTGATGTTATCATCATCCAAAATCCAAACTTCCTCCGTCTTATCCTTTAGATCATCATTATTTTCTCGCTTTATCCCTTCTACTATTTCACGTCTTATTTCTTTGATCTCCTCCTTTAACTCATCCTTCACTCCCTGTATCTTACCTTCCAAACCACTAATCATGCCTTGCATTTGAGATATGATGTCATTTTTCAATTCATTATTCATTTCCCTTATCAACTTAACTAACTCGCTGTATTCGGTTGACATTTTATCTGATTTACTTTATTCTTATTAAAAATTAAATAACTATTACTTATTACACATGGAATTGATCTGACACTTACAATTTTAGTTCACACTCTACAACATTACGAAAGAAAAACAGTACAACAATTCAGAAGAAGAAAAAAAAATTAAATTGAATGAAAAATTCTCGGGCGGTGAAGCGTACCCCTTTCGTTTAATTAATGTTAATTAATTAGCCACACGTGCAAGGGCGACATTTGTGACATTTCACTTACTCTCCTTGCCTCGGCTAGCTCACGTCGGCTCGGAGAGTACCAGATGTTGAATGAATTATTAAAATAAAATGATTTTTGTACTAAGGTTAATTAAAATTAGGTGATAGTTGTAGACTGGGAACTTGGTGATTAAAAAGATAAAGTTTACTTACAAAATAGTGAGATTATATTGAAATTAAACAAACAAACAAAAATGACAATAAAATACAGAAATACAATAATGAATATGACAGGTACCAGTTAAATATAATCCCTATATGCCATATAAGAAATTTAAATAACGATACCTGTTTAGAAGTTCTTGAAGTTGAAGTATTGGGGGGGGGGTGATGTTGTGGGGGGTGAAGTAGATGATCCGGTAGGGGTTGACGACTTCCTCTCGTTCAGATTAGCTGCTCGGCACTTATTACTGGACTTTGGTGTCAGTGGAGGGCAAACTGTTCGTGGAAGGTTGTTACTGTTCAATGGATATAGTTGCAGATAGTCGACGATTGTGAATTGTTGAATCGAGAAATGAATTGACGTCGTTATATAATTGTGATGTGATGTTCGATGAAGCCGGAAAACATTTTAATTGCCCTGCATATTAATAAATTTCGCACTCTCTCTTTTATCTTAAAAAACACGCCACTCACTTCAATATAGGTTACTTTTAAACTTTTTAAACATTACTGCCACAGAACACCGTCATGTCCATAGTACACAACACAACCGTTCGACCACTCTTCCAGAAGTCCATATCACTACCACCACACTCTCCCAGAAGTAGTGACCAGTTCGTCCGAAGACTCATTCTTCTTCCAAGACTTAGCATAATAGCCAGAGTATTGTATAAAAATTACGTCATACCGGTACACAAAATTAACCAATTAGGAACTTTTAGGGGTGGTTTAGGAACGCCTAAATTTGGCCTCGAGCTCCACCGCAAGCTGACTTGAAATAGTTATCTATATCTGTTTTTATTGAAATTTATAGGCAATTTGTGGAAAATATAGAAAAAACATTAAAAGCACGCTGTGGAAGAAGGATCGACACTTTATATTTTTTATATCTTAAAAATAGACAAAGACCAGATCAAGTCTGCACAATATGAAAGGAACTTTATCAGAAACACCCTTAAGACGGTGTGAGAACTGAAACTTGGCTTGGAAGACAGCAGTCCTTCCAGATCTAGCCTGCCCTTTGGCGACCTTTAGGTTTTGAGTTAACTTGAAAACTGAGATAAATCTGTCCAAGCCTCGTCTGCAGTTCTGTACTATGTGACTAAAATTACTTAAAATTCTAAAGTGCAAGATTGAGAGTAACCTATAAAATAGACTTGTGTCTGAAGGACACTTAAAAATACACATTAATAATAAGAGGGTACAAATAACCACGCCTTGGTATTACGCGTTTTGATTATCATCCAAATTTTGATTTTCTCCGGTCCCTGTAACCCGATTTTGGTTTTGGAAGCAAAAGGCACTGCGTCGCAAGTACATCTAAGTGTGGTCCAAGTTTCATAGTTCTAAGATTTACCGTTTTCTCTGTAGGCTAAATTAATTTTCGCAGAGAACTAGATAAGCCAGCCTGAGCCAGCCAGCCACCCAACCACCAGCCAGTCGAAAGGAATTTGACGATGTTGAGAGCCTTTTTTAAACACAGAACGAGTTGTCGGATCGGGTTAATTTTTTTTTGGTATGTCATGGACCACATACCAGGTCATATACCGAGTTTCAAGATTGTAACTCTTTCGGGGCGGCGTGTGCAGATGGCTGAAAACCCCCCAACTCTCGTAGCTGTATATAGGGTTGGAGTTCGTGTCGCCTAAGCACTCGCATGCGCTTGACTGCCGGGCGACGACCGTCGCCCTAGATAACCGCTCAGCTTTCTGTTTCCCCTGTCTGGGCCCCCAACAACAGCTGTGCCAAATTAGATAACTTGCGCGCGTAATAAGATCTCTCCCAATCATATGAAGGTCTTCTATGATAACGGCGACAATCTTTCTTTTTTTCTCAAAAAACCTTTTTTAATTCACAAAATTAATTCACATCAAACGTAAATATGCTCTATTTAAAATATTTTTTCTTTGGCAATTGCTATCATCACCACAATTTTCTTGTCTTTCATAAACTTGGTAAAAAATATAATTATTATTATGATCAAACACCTTAAACTATTTTCATAATTCTACAATAACACTGGAAGCGCAATATTACCTAACCGGTTTAAGCGCCCTAGTTTCTCACGTCGTCGTAGTTTTGGGAATATTTTTGGGAATATAAATAGATTACTCGGAAGTTGTTGGTGTTTAAAATGGTTTCGGGCCATCCAAGTCCAATTTGTAACCTTCTCGTGGTTTGGCCCGTGATAAGAGGAGTTTAAATCCATGAAACTAATGGCGAGCTCTGGGCCTTCAAATTCCAACTCGACACCTTCTCGCGGTTTGGCCCGTGAATAGGGGAGTTTCACTCCCTGAAACTAATGGCGAGCTCTGGGTCGTCGTCGGGGAACCCCTTCCCTTTGACTACCTCCCCGACGGCGACGACAAAGACAACACGGACGGATGATGACACAGACGGAGACGACCACGACGTGGGGGGAACCCCTGCCCTCCCCATACACTTGTGGCTGGTTCTGACCAGCACAGGCCTGACCACCCCTTGTCCCCCCGCGTCGCCCCTTACGTTCCTCCCCTTGAAAAGAAGAAAACATGGTGGTAATCCACAAGTATGGAAAAAGAAAATTTGGAAGATTCCAATACACTTGACATGGGCACTGATAACTCTACTGTTGAGTGCCCTAAAACACCAATAACTAACTAACTTACTTCAGCAGTCTGATCTCTAATTTCACAAAAAACAAAAACTTTCTTCAATTTTCACTGCCGTCGGACACCCCTTGGCGTCAATAGGGACAGTCACGTAACGAAACACTTTGCTCAATTCATCTATTTTTGCACAATCTTGAGTAGTATCCATTAAGACGCTATAAAATGGTGCTTGATGGTGTTGCCGCTTAAACAATTTGCCAGTTCAAGACCCCCACAAAGTCTTGCCAGCCTCAAGACATTTTACCTCTATGAGGCGGTTGTCGTCAGTGCTGTAACCTAGCCAAGGAGCATTTTGATTTGAGAGTAGATCTGTGCGTTGGTCCTGGTTCCTCCAGCCTCCATCAGTATCTTCTTGCTTTTGGTAGTCACTTCGCCCGCATTGGCCTCTGTTAAGGTCAGGCCATTGAATTTTGGCTGGATATTGTTCATTTTGAGCGTGAAAGACATGGAGCTGCAATCGGCCTCAGAGATATTCAGGCCATTGAATTTGGGCTGGATATTGTTCATTTTGAGCGTGGAAAACATGGAGCTGCCACTGTTGCACGCAAGAATTGACACTGACATTGAGTACCAATATCTGAAGGGCTCTGTATCAATATACCAAACTTTTTACCTCGTACGAAGTGGTGCGTGCATTTTCATCAGTAGCATTTGGTTCATTTTGAAGACCAAATGATGTATGCATATTTCATTTAAATAACTAAATATCATATTTTGGAGCTTCGAATCCCAATAGCGATTCTCCTTGCTTGGTTTACGAAATGTATCAAGTTCGCAGCACCGACTGCCAGTTACTCAACTTTTCTGGCCGAGTGCCAAGTATCTACCGTTTGCAAAAAAAAAATCAACAGCTTCTGCTGCAGAGACCACAACTTGATTTTGGTAGAAGTGTTGCTCCTCTTGGGAAAGCTATCTTAGGACAAAACTGTTCACATTGTTTTAAACTTGTTTGTTGTAAATCTTCAATAAAAATGACTAGTAAGGACGCCGAAACTAGGCGCCACTTCCCCTGCCTCGTGGTCGTTACCGACTGTACTCGCACCACACACACTCGGCACATATAAGTGGCGAGGGTGTGGGGAACGACATCAGTCTGACGCGACCATTAGGCGGGGGAAGAACTACTACGGCTTACTACTACTGAAGGCTTCGTCTCGATTAGCCCAAGTGCATAAATAAGAGACGTTAAGCAATATTTAAACAATCAATCAATAAGATAAGACTTTTGTTTTTCACTGGTCATCAACAGCTGTATGACTTAAAATGTATAGATATTCTGCCTTTGTGAAAGACTACTATCTAGTTCCACTATTTTCTACCTACCACGACACTTCTCGGGATTGGTACTTTAAAACTTTTGTAACCCGAAACGTCTTGTTCCAGAGAGGAGAACACGGCCTTCAAATTCCAACTCGACACCTTCTCGCGGTTTGGTCCGTGATTAGGGGAGTTTTTTTCCCTGAAACTAATGGCGAGCTCTAAGTCGTCGTCGGGGAACTTTCCCCTTCCCTTTGACTACCTCTCTGACGGCGACGACAAGGACAACACGGACGGATTATGACACAAACGGAGACGACCACGACGTGGCGGAACCTTCTGCCCTCCTCATTTGCTTGTGGCTGGTTCTGACCAGCACAGGCATGTCCACTTCTTGTCCCCCCCGCGTTACCCCTTACGTCCCTCCCTTTGTCTCGATTAGCCAAAGTGCATAAATATGAGAAGTTATGCAATATCCACGCACTTGGAGATTTTCTATAAATCGGTCAACATTTCCGTTTCTAAACGACATCTGCAGAATGCATTGAACAACATCAGTGATTGGGCCCGAGCACGTGGCACAAATTTTTTTGCCAATAAAATACAATGCATTCACATTTGTCGCAGTCGGAATATATATGTAGATCCACGTCTTACCCTTAACGGTGTGCAACTTCAATTTAAACCACACGTTCGCGTTCTTGGCTTGGAGTTTGATACTAATCTAAATTGGAGATACCACGTCACAGAATTGCGCTAACGATGTATGTTGAAATTAAATATCCTTAAAGTTCTTAGTAACACTTCATGGGGTGCGGACAGGACATGTCTTTTGCGAATATATGGTTCACTGGTTAGGTCCGTAATGGACTATGCCTGTTGGGTCTACTCGTCGGCCTGTGATTCCATCTTGAAACTTCTCGATACCGTCCACCACAGTGGTCTCCGGCTGGCGCTGGGTTCATTTCGGACAAGCCCCGTCCTCAGCCTGTATGCTGAGGCAGGAATGACCTCCCTCGCAGAAAGACGGAACTACTTGTTGGGCAGATATGTATTGAAGATACGGGCAATGCGTAAACACCCATCTCATGACGCTCTATTTGATGAGAGATTTGTCCGTCACTTCGATACCAAACCTTTGGCGACCCTTCCAGTCGGATTACGTTGCAGACATCTTTTTAGAATTTTAAATTTTGATGTACCCAATCTATTGAGTTTCGTTTTGAGCCAAAACCCTCCATGGCTACTTCCGGAACCTGAAATTCATTTCGACCTTTGCCGATATAATAAGTTCACAACATCAGATGTAATTTTCCAACGTAGTTTTCAAGCTTTTTGTCACAAATACCGTACCTTTGAATTCATTTTCACTGATGGATCTAAAACAGGCTCGAAGGTTGGTTGCGCTTACTATTATGGCGGCAGTGGTGTTGGTTTCAGACTTCATGACATGTGTTCTGTTTTTACTGCTGAAATGTATGCCATACGAGAAGCTTTGAGATATATTATGAAGCAAAGATGTGGAAGCTTCATGGTATGTTCAGATAGTTTAAGTGCACTTCAGGCACTCCACGTTATGTTCTCTACTCACCATTTAGTAATTGACATTCAGTTCTTCATGGAGAAACTTCATGCGAGAGGCTACACAATCATGTTCTGCTGGGTCCCTGGTCTTGTAAGTATCTCTGGCAACGAGGAGGCTGACTTTGCAGCCGAAGCTGCTACACAAAAAGCTTCTACTGATTTTGACCTCGTACCTGTTCCTGATGTCCACAGTGGGTTCAAGAACCATATGTTGAAATTAGGTCCGGATTGTTGGAATGCTTCGCAGAATAATAAGCTGCGTCGTGTGATGCCCTGTCTTTCACTGAAGGTGCGACCCCCTTCTTCCAAACTTTCTCGTCGTGAGGAGGTTGTATTGGCGCGAGTACGAATAGGGCACACACCTCACCCAGGCCTATCTTTTTACCAGAGATAAGATTGCTCCGATTTGCGACATTTGTGATGTGTTGCTATCCGTTCATCATTTGTTGACTGAATGCTCTAAGTATGATGGTTTGAGACTCCAATTGAATTTAAATCTGTCATATGAAGAACTTTTGTCTTATGAAATCAGTGAAAAACTTATCACATTTCTTAACCTAACCAATCTGATCAACAAACTATAACAGATCATATATATATTAAAAAAAATCTATGAAGCATGTTGAATTGCTATTCATTTTGACGACGTTGGCAACGTTTTTCTGATTATGATTATGATTATGATTTGGTTATTTGGCATTTTATACATATGACAACTTTAGCATGTATACCTTTTCCCGATTTGACTGTCTACAAATATATCGACCTTGGCAATTCTTTTCATGACGAACGATTTGAAAACACCTTTAACCTTATTAACCGTATTTTACATTCATACAAAGTTAACGAATTATCTTGGAGGCGCGAATAATCTTTGCCGTTGAAGCGCCCTAAAACTACTAATACTAATACTAACACTACGACGTGGGGGAACCACTGCCCTCCTCATACGCTTGTGGCTGGTTCTGACCAGCACAGGCATATCCTCCCCTTGTTCCCCCGCGTTGCCAGGCTTTGAGACAACTTGTCTGTGTGACTGGGGGACTTAGTCTACGTTCTTATATGCTGGTCTGACTGACAGATGAATAAAATGAATATAAAACTAACAATTATAATTATGAAAATATAGGTACAATTAATATAGGTTTTGTTTTGTTGGTGCTTATTGACTGACTTTATTATTAATTAAATTAAGTAATTAATTAGACTGGTATGACAAATACTTTGAAATTGATGAAAGAGCAATTGATAGCATTGATAGCAATTAATTGATTGATTATCGAAATTAATGGTTGATTGGTCCGTACGTAGGTACGTAACATTACATTAGTCCCCAATTATTCATGATCGTTTTTAATCTTCTAAACGAGAATGAATAATTCTGTGGTTGTGGTGGTATTAATTGTTATTACAAAATTACATAAAGTTATACAATGTTACAAAAATATATGTTATACATAATAAAATGAAAAGAAAGTTCGTGTCATTGTCATCGTCATTTGTTGTCGTGTCGATTATGTCGATTGTGTCCGTGAGTCAGGATGTCAGTGTCAGACATGTTGGTCGTAGGAAGTTAGAGAATAGGAGGTGATATACTGAGCATTCTACCTACCTACCTCAATCATTGGCTGATTCCGTATGAATCGAACTAACCTAATTTATGTTCCTTATAAAAAATATTAAATCCCTAGCTTGTCCCCCCACCCCCCAGTTTCCTTACACTATCTTCCATGTTTTTTCTCCTCGTTAAGTTTATTAGGTGAAGACTATAACAAAGTTATGTCCTCGTTAATAAGGCGAGTCCGAGCAAAAAGGTATCTCGAACCACACCACCTATTGTTAACTAATAACTAAATACAAAAAATCAAATAGTCTACTAGTCCTATGCACCTCGTCCACAATGGGGCACGTCATCGATACATAGTAACCTAGCAACTGGTGTGTTCGTGTTCCCTGAACATCGAAAGGTGAGTATATGCGAGTATATTATGCGATTAATATGACAGTATTAATTATTATTCTATAGGACGTTGCGAATGACCCTCTCGTCTTGGCTAGAGCGCATCCTTGAGAAATCATTGCACGCCTATCCGTGTTCGTGTTTTGATTGTACATTCGTGATCATAATCGTGTTCAAGCTATCGTGACGCTTTCGGTGAAGAAATCGTAGAAGCTATCCGAGAAGACCTCGTCACAGGCCAGGAGTCATGGAAAAAGAATTTGTCTGGAACGCTTAGCGGTCGTAAATCGACATAATTTCCAGCTCGTTATCTCTTCCCTGTCCCCCTGGTAACTGCCGAGTCCCCCCGAGCAATTATATTCCTTGTACGTGTACGTAGTCATATTCGTGTGGAAATTATTTTGGTCGTTTAATCATGTTGAAAGTTTAAATTTAATTATATTCTGTTAAATTTTATTGTTTCATCCTAACTTTTATTTTGTTGAATGTGAATGAGGTTCGCTTGAAATGTTTGTGCCGATGTTTAGGCTTTGGCCTGTCACATGGCGTGTGGGTGTCAAAATGTTTGTTTTTATATTTAAAATTTAAGTGTGTGTGATTTTCATCTTTAGTTTTGTTTATCGTTTCTTTCTCTAGCATCAAAGTTTCTTTTATTAGCTTAGTTTCATTGGTTTCTTTTCTTAGTTTCTTACTTTGTTTCATTTTTCTTAGTTTCTTTATAAATTCTTTTAGAAGTTCCTTCAAATTTTCTTTATTTATTGTCATTATTTGTTTATCTTCTTTCGCTTTCAGTTGTTTATCATTTTTGTTTTCTTTATTCTTTAGTAAGTTTAGTTGTGTATTTTGGTTTGGATGTATTTTTATTGGTTTTGTATGGTGTTGTTGTTGTTGTTCAGAATTACAAGTGTGCTTTTCAATTTCATGATGACGCGTGGGTTTAACTGCGTTGGATACCAAGTTAGCGTCGTTCACTTGGCTCCTGCATAGTTTCCCTGTGGTTTACTACTGGTGGTATTTTGTTGTTTAATGGTATACGTTGCCTGCACTTCGCGGTGTGAGTTTTCATAATCATACCCTTCAAGTATTGATATTACGTCTGATTCTTTGTATTCCGGACTAGTTGTTCTTAAAAGTATTCTTACCTCGTACGGTAGATGAGTTATTAATTGTGTAATAAGTGCCTTAGTTGTCATCGGTTCTGGTAGGTATTTTACAAATTTTATATATCTTTTGAAGTAAACAGCCATGCTATTTGTATGGTCGTTTGGAAAATTGTTTGTGTAAATCTCTCTCATAAGTGTGGCATGCTGATCTGGTCCCCAAAATTTGTCTATGAATGATTGTTTAAATGAGTGGTAGTCATCGAAGTTATTGTCGACAGCCCATGTTTGCGCAACATCTGTCAAACATTGCCGTACAATACCGTAAGTGTGTTCAGAATGTATTTGAAAAGTTTTGATTTGGTTTTCTATTCGGTTGATGAATTCCATTGGGTGAAGCCCGCGTGCACCTCCGCTGTAGGTGACACCTTCCCTGCGAAGAGTCTCGCTTACTGCTGCTATTAGCTGGGTTTGTTCTAGCATGGTTTGTGAAGGGCCACCTAAACCTTGGTTTAGGCCTCCACCTACCTGCTGACTTGGTGTGTAATGTGGTTTAGTGGTTATGACTTGTTCAAGGTTGTTTATTTCTGATTTTAAGATTTTTATGTGTGATTCTAAGTTTAATATTTGAGCCTTTGTTTCCTGTGTGCACTTATCCATGCTTGCTTGCATATCTCTCAGTGTATCATCTGTATCAAGTTTATTTATAACCTTACTTGCCTCTATTTTTGAGTCTAACATGCATTTATTGTCATTTATCTGTTGTGTGATATATGTAATGTTTGATTTTATTGAGTTTAGTTCTTTATCAAAAGTATCGAATCTCGAGTTTACTTGTGTCATGATATCAGCTCTCATCTGTTCGAATAGCATTCTCAATATTAGGTTGGACTCACCCTTTACTCGGCCTATCTGCTCAGTAACCAAAGGAGTGGAGCTACCTGATTGTGTGGGCAGGTTCACCTCTGTGTGGGGTGGTGTGAGTTGAGTCGTTAGGTTGCTAGTTGGAGTCAGTGAGGTGTTGTTTTCCACCGTCTGTCCCCTGCGATGTAGGTCTGAGCCTTGTTGGTTGTCTTGGTTGTCCATGTCCTCTGCGTTCAGTTCAGTGACAGTAGGATTACATGAAAATTCCAAGTTGTTATTAGACATTGTATAAATTTGATGTTTACAAACAATTAGTTAGGGCTTACCTCTCAAAATGTGTTTCTCACTCTATCTTTTTTATTTTATATCTGGGATTGTGAACACGTTTATCGTGCCCATCACGGTCTGGGCGCTATTCTAACAACTGAATTGAAGTTAATCCCGGTCATGAAAAAGTATCGAAAGCACCACGGGTTGGGCGCCATTCTAACAACTCGGATGTTGAAAGAAGTGATTGGAAGAATAATTTTGAAGGTGAAAAATAAAATAAAGTAAAAGCACAATAGTAAAAGAAAAACAGACAAGTTAAAATTTACATGAAGAAGTTACCTTTGAGTCTGGGGTGGCCACACAGCATAGCTCAGCTCAGCAGCAGCACCTGTCGGTCTAGGCTTAGGCTTAAATGAGGCCTAGGGCCTAGATTCTAGTGGTAGGTCTACTAGCTTAGTAACTATTAGTGAGATAGAGTGAGAGGATGTCACATTTTGAGGGTTACTCAATGATAAAACTGAAATAAAATATGGTCATATATAATTAATATGGAAGTTACAAGTTACAAGTTACAATGACATTTGATTATACAAAAAATTGAGGTTAGAATTAACTGTCAGTCAGTAAAGTTTTTTTTTAATTGAAAGTTCGTTTGGTTGCATGGTGATTATAGTTCAGTAAATTAAAAACATTAGGTAATTTAAAATTTGTTTGAAGTTGAAAGTTCGTTGAGTTCTGATTGCAAAAGGGGGGCTAGGATAGGCCTAGAACGTCACACGCATTTCGTTGATGTTGTGGTGTAGGGTGGGTGAAATTCGTATGATGTTATTACCTGGTGCGAAGTCTTGATGTTATGGCCAGCTTTAGGCCTACTTACTGTTGATCCATTGTAGTTCCAACCTTCACTCCATTGTCTGGGGTTTTTAAATCGTAGTTAAATCTTGTTGATAGAGTGAAGAAGAATTGGGATATCAGCAGCAGTTGTAGTAGGGCCTAGGCTAGGCCTAAGTTGTTATGACGCCTGAAGCCATCTCGCCCAACGAATTCCGCCCTCGCCTCGAATTGTCGTGTTGTTGTTTTGAAAGATGTAGTTCGACTGTCTGGGCGTCTGACTGTCTGCTAGTTGTGACCTCTAGCCAGACTTGGAGGTCGTTGGTAAACCCCTCTCTTTGTTGTCTGCATTGTGTTGTGTTGCTTGGCCGCTAGATGGCGTCGGTTGGTTTGTGGTTCAATAGATCGGTCGATATGTCGATAACAGTAGTGTCCGCGTTCGATGCTGTGGTCGCTGCTTGGTATTGATTGTCGTCGCTAGATCGCATGGGTGGTGTCTTGGGGTGCTTTGTGTTTATAAATTGAGTCTCACGGTTCACTTTCTCACGCTCGCTCAAGGGTTTGTCTGGAGTAGTTGCGATAACCCCGAGTTCAAATTGGGTGACTGGGTACGTTCTCACGACGTGGGCGATTCTGTCTGTTCGTCTGGGGTACTTAAGTTTGTTTATATTACCACCCTAGTTGCCAGGCTTTGAGACAACTTGTCTGTGTGACTGGGGACTTAGTCTACGTTCTTATATGCTGGTCTGACTGACAGATGAATAAAATGAATATAAAACTAACAATTATAATTATGAAAATATAAATGATGAATATAAAATTACAATAATTACAATTAATATAGGTTATTGTTTTGTTGGTGCTTATTGACTGACTTTATTATTAATTAAATTAAGTAATTAATTAGACTGGTATGACAAATACTTTGAAATTGATGAAAGAGCAATTGATAGCATTGATAGCAATTAATTGATTGATTATCGAAATTAATGGTTGATTGGTCCGTACGTAGGTACGTAACATTACAATACACCAAAGCCTGCATAACCTTAGCTGGTGTAGAAATCAAAGGACCAGTTTTTCTAGTCACATAAATTGGGCAAGACCGCAAGACGTCCACACTGACAATTTGCTCGAGCTAGCTTTGTGTATAGTGCTAGCTTAGTGTGACTTTAAAAGGTGCTAATCCAAGATTTGCCGAGTGAGTGTCGGTGGTGTCGATAAAAGATTACCCTTGATTTACTTCTGACACCGATCGTACATCCTGTATCAGTATACAGGTTGAATTTTAAAGAGGCTAATATATATACATCTACTAAAGCTCTAAACTGTAAACTGTCAGCAAATGTAAAGACAAGTTACGAGCTTTATAACCTACGTGAAAACACGCCCAGGTTTTGCGTTTCTTCAACAAGCGAAACATCTAAAGAATGGTTTGTTGGCATGTCCGATTCCTCAGGATCCCTTTGCAACAACAATGACTCGGAGATCCTAAGGTCTGCCAAATGCGGCATCTGGCCGGGTTCCCTGGTAACAAGAGAGAGGGCATTGGTAGGGATGCACATGATAACCAATACCGAGAATTCAACTTGATAATATTGGTACTGAAAAAATTGTCAACTTTAGAAAATAATATTTTTGAAAATAACTTGTTCAAAACTCGTCGTATCATATTTCCTTTGTTTATGAGCACTGCCATACCACCGCTAATGGTACGCCTATTCAATTTGTCTTTAGGTATGATAAAAATATTATATATTTTCTCAATCACATTTTCACAAAATGTTTAGTGTCGACTAGGGCCGACACGTTTAAACGCCCCTCGGATATTGGCTGGATCGTTTTCAATTTACCACGTTTATCGTGTGAGCTGGGTCCAGACTGGCTGGTTCAAACTGACCTGAGTTCGGACAGGATTTGCCTGATGAAACACCTCGGTCCGGAATGAGTTCAGTTCGGATGAGAAGCCGTGCCGGCTTGCTCTGTATAGGCTGAAAACCGGTAGGCCTATATCGATTTTCGGTATGAACTGGTATACCGATTTTAAGTATTTACAGGGCCTTCAAATTCCAACTCGACACCTTCTCGCGGTTTGGCCCGTGAATAGGGGAGTTTCACTCCCTGAAACTAATGGCGAGCTCTGGGTCGTCGTCGGGGAACCCCTTCACTTTGACTACCTCCCCGACGGCGACGACAAAGACAACACGGACGGATGATGACACAGACGGAGACGACCACGACGTGGGGGAACCCCTGCCCTCCCCATATGCTTGTGGCTGGTTCTGACCAGCACAGGCCTGTCCACCCCTTGTCCCCCCGCGTCATCACTAACGTCCCTACCTTCGTCTCGATTAGCCAAGTTGCATAAATATGAGACGTAAAGCAATATCCAATCAATCAACGAGGCTCCGTGCAAGCGCGAGGGAATGAAATCAGCTGGTAAGAGGGCAACGGACGCGTCACGCAGAGAGCGAAAGTGAGGGGGGGTAACTAGCTCGCTCCTTATGAATGTGCAACAATGCTTAGGTTTTTAAATCAGCTTTATTGATAAGTGCACATGAAGATACAAACAGTAGTGACAGTAATTACTTGAACACAATCACGAAGTTGTCGGCCATACTGACCAGGCCTAAAACGTCACGTGATGCGCCGCTCTAGTGGCAGACGACCGTATTAGCGTGCCCGTGCGCGCCTAATACAAGCATGTGACATGCCCCCCTTTTTTTTTTTTTATTTTTTTTTTTAATTTTTTTTTTATTTTACTAGATTACATTTATTTAAGTAAAATATATGTGAGCTGAAGGCTCTAATCAAATTGTTTGTTAAACATAGTACAACCTGGTATGATTTAAATGAATTATGATTTGTATCTTGAGGGTAGATTTATTATTCTTCCTCCCCGGGTGATCCGGACCGCCTTGGCTGGGGAAGATGGCGGAGTCGCTCTGCCATCTGTATTCGGATCCATGGCCGAATTGGACTCGGTGCCGTCTGGTAGGCGGGGCCGTTCATAGTCTGGTTGTACCAGGACTTGTTGGTACCTCTCTGGTTGGGGTGAGTGACGAGGTGTAGGGAGGATTTTTTTAGTTGGGGTTGCATCTGTTATGCTTTTGGGAATTACTGGTGAGGAAGGTTGAATGATAGGTATTGGTCGTAAGTGGGACCGATTGCGTCGTACCGTTGAACCTTCTGAAGTTAGGATTTTGTAGGATCGTGGGGTGGTATCAAGTTCAATAACAGTTCCAGGGACCCATGATCGTTTAGATTTCTCCACTAGGACTGGTTGTTCAGGTAATAATGGAGAGAGTGGTTTAGAATGTTGATCATGAATGATTTTCTGCTTTTCTTGTATATTTTCCATTGTTTTACAAGCAATAGTTGTTGGGAATAATGGTTTGCGAAATTTGTTTGAAACGGGAACGAATGTTCTCAACCGCCTACCCATTAACATCTGCGCAGGGGATGGTAGATTCTGCTTCGGTGTGGAGTTGTATATCATTATTGCCATGTCCGGGTCTCGTCCTGATCTTACGGCCTTGATGATTAAACCTTTTATTGTACCGACGGATCTCTCTACCATGCCATTACTTTTGGGGTATAGCGGACTAGATGTTATGTGGTTAATGTCCCATTTTTCACAAAAATTTGACAGCAAATGAGAGTCAAATGGTGGTCCATTGTCTGACATCATTGTAGAGGGGATTCCATGAGTTCTAAAAATTTGTTTCAGGTTTTGTATAACCACTTGTGATGTTGTTGTTGTCATTTCTCGTACTTCGACAAATTTTGAGTGATAGTCAGTCACGAGCATGTACGTCTTGTTTTCCGCTTTCAGGAAATCCACTCCGATCTTGTCCCAGGGGAGTTTAGGAATGTCGTGAGGCAACAGAGGTTCTCTTGTATTTGCTCTTGAGTAACTTTGACACGTTGGACATGCTAAAATCATGGTTTTTATATCGGCATTCATGCCTGGCCAATAGATTGCTTCCTGTGCTTTTGCTTGGCAGGATCCTACCCCTTGATGGGCAATGTGGATTGCTGTTAAGGTTTCTTGTCGTTGTGACTTTGGGATAATAAGTCGGTTTCCTTTGAAGAACAGGCCATCTTTTTCATGAATTTCCTCTTTATGCTGCAGTAGGGGTTTTCTTGTGCCCGTGAGATACCTTGTTTGCCCTGTTTTCCTGTTGGAGGCCAGCCCTCTCTGATATAGCATTTCACCTTTGTAATTCTTCATCGTCTTGGGATGCTAGCTTGAGTTTATCAGTTTTAGGTTTTGACATGCTAACAATGCAGTGGATTGCATTTCCTTCCCCTTGAAGGTAGTCCGAGTTTACCGAATTTTGTGAAGGAGCTCGTGACAAGGTGTCGGCTGCGTAAAGTTCCTTTCCAGGCACATGTATCATTTCTGGAGAGTATCTCATGAAACGAATTAGCAGTCTTTGAAGTCTAGGTGATAGCGCTTCCAATGGTTTCTTAACTATGCCTAAAAGAGGCTTGTGATCAGTTTCAACTGTGAACGGCATTCCGTAAAGGTAAAAATGAAAGTGTTCACATCCATATACTATTGCAAGCATTTCTTTTTCGATCTGGGCCATTTGTTGTTGGGTTGACGTTAAGGTTACTGAACCTTATGCAATTGGTCTTTTGTCTTGCAGGAGCACGGCCCCAAGCCCATATTGGCTTGCGTCTACAGACAACACTATAGGTTTGTTTTTATCAAAAAATGCCAGCACTGGTGCAGTGCTTATCAGGGTCTTAAGGCGGTTAAAACTTTCTGAAGGCTTGGAGTCCCACAACCATTCTTTGTCTTTATGTAGTAACTGTCGCAGGTGATGTGTTTTTTCAGAAAGATTAGGGATAAACTTTCCGAGGAAGTTTACCATTCCGAGAAATCGCTGTAATTCTAACTTAGTCTCGGGTTGTTTCATTGAAGTTATTGCTTCAACCTTGGCGTTATGAATAGCAATGCCATCTGAGGATACATCGTGACCTAAAAGTCAATTGTACTGACTGCTAGCTGAAGTTTTTCTCTACTGAAGCGAAAGTTTAATTTTCTGGCTCGATCAAGAACAAGCTTGAGTCTTTTGTCATGCTCCTCGGGATCTTTACCAGTTACCACAATGTCGTCGATGTAACAATATACTCCATCTATACCTTGGATTAAATCATTTATTTCCTTTTGTAGTACCTCTGTGGCACTATTGATGCCGAATGGGAGCCTGAGGAATCTATACCGGCCAAATGGTGTGGCAATAGTACACAATTTAGAACTTTCCTCTGACAGAGGAATTTGCCAAAAGGCTGAAGAAACGCCCAGTACTGTAAAAACTTTAGCCCCTTTAAATTCGGAGAATATAGTTTCCGAAGTGGGTAGTTGAAAATGTTCCCTCTTTATGAATTTGTTAAGAGGTCTGGGGTCCATGCAAACTCTTATGGATCCATTTGGTTTGGAGACAATAACTACTGGATGAACCCAATCAGTCGGTTCATTTTCTTTTACAATAATATTGCTTTTTACCATTTTATCTAGCGCATTTTTAAGTTTTGACTTAAGAGATATTGGAATTTTCCTTGCTGCATAAACCTGTGGCTGTGCATTTTTGTCTAGTTGTATGTTATGTTCTTTTGACAGTTTGCCTATTCCTTTAAAAACATCATCATATTCTGAAATGATGTTGGCTGCAGATGATTCTGTTGTAGGTGTACTAATATTTGTTGCATTTAATCTTTGGAGTAAACCTAATTCTTCACAGGGTCGCTTTCCAAGAATAGGCGGGTAAGTAGGTCCGGTTATGTAGAACTCGTATGTTTTAGATACTTGGTTTACTTTGCAATCTAGCATACATTTACCATTTATTTGAATACTGTGACCTGTGTATGCAGTTATCTTAGCCTTAGTGTGTTATAAATGTCTTGTGAAATTACATTCACTTGTGATCCTGTATCTAATTTAAAAGCTACTTTAGTGCCGTTGATCACAATATTCTCGATCCATTCAGTCTCGTTAGATTGCAATGAATCTACTAACAAGCCTAGGCTTTCTACTAAAAAATCCTCGTCAGATTCTGCTTCTGTTTTGTTAGCTTCTACAGAGTGAAGTTGCTTGTTTGTAGCATTGCATACATTTGCAAAGTGGTTTGACCTACCACATTTGTTACATGTGCGTCCATAGGCTGGACACTCGCGATACTTGTGACTATATCCACAACGTGAACAAGCTCTGTTTTGCTGCTGACCATCTGTCTTTATTGTTATCCTGTTGAGCTTGTTCATTCTGCTTAAATCTAGGCCTAGGTCTAGGGCTAGGCTTTGATGAATGAGAGGGTTTTTGTACGGCCATAACTGAAGGCCTGCAACTTTCTGTTCCAGACATGATTTTGACCTGTTTTCTTAGAATTTTCGTTGGCTCTAAGTAAATTTATCGCCTTATCTAATGACATGTTATGTTCTTTTAGCAGTCGTTCCCTCATGCCTACATCCTGAATGCCCCCTATCAGCCTATCCTTAAGAAGAGAATCTGTTAGTTCTCCGAATTCACAGTCTTTTATTTTATTACGCAGCATGAGAACATATTGGTCTACGGTCTGGTTCTCTTGTTGCTGCTCAGAAAAAAACAACCATCTAATATACGTGGTGTTTTTGAAGGGTATGTAATATGTAGAAAAGGCGTCTAAAATTACCTTGGGAAGTCTGGATGTATCCTCTGGTAGATTTAGTGTATTATATACGGCAAGCCCTTCATCTCCCAAACAATGGAGCAAATCCGAAATCTGTTTCTTGGGCGGCTTTGTGTCAATATCGGCGACATCATAATATATTTCATACCGCTGACGCCACCGAAGCCAATTTTCTGCGGGATTCTCGCCCGGCGAGAAAGCCTCAGGTTGTTTATAACTACCTGTCATGATTATGGGCCTAGCGCATAGGTCCTTGAAGTTCTGACACCATTATGAATGTGCAACAATGCTTAGGTTTTTATAATCAGCTTTATTGATAAGTGCACATGAAGATACAAACAGTAGTGACAGTAATTACTTGAACACAATCACGAAGTTGTCGGCCATACTGACCAGGCCTAAAAACGTCACGTGATGCGCCGCTCTAGTGGCAGACGACCGTATTAGCGTGCCCGTGCGCGCCTAATACAAGCATGTGACAGCACCTACCACTTGTCCGAGATGGGCGGCAAGAGAGGGGAAGCGAGCGATCTATCGATGTACGCGTGGACCACGTGTTACGTTGTCAACCAGAGAGGCGCCCAGAAGGAGGCGGTTGACTGCAACGAAGGAAAGAGAGAGAGGGACTCGAGCTTCGGCCTACGGGCAAGCTCTAGGACGAAGCTCAGGAGAGCGAGGAAGACGGAGGATCAGTCACAACATGGGAACTTCGTGTCAACCATCAGTTGGACACCCGAGAAGCAGCGCTCAGGAGGCAACAGTGTCAGTGTTTGGTAGCAAAGTCTCCCCAGTTGGTGTTTTATAGCCCGTAGCTGTCAGACCAATTAGCGACCGTCCTCTAGCCGCCGGTACTGTGACGTAGCTAATCGGGAGGCGCTGTTTTGGTGCTGAGTAGGCTAGCTAATTACACCAGGCCACTTGTGCTAGACCTGGAGGGTCGTGGTGCACCGGAGGTGCGTGGGTTGAGGAAGTTTGGCCTCCTGGTTGGGCGTGCTGTAGAGTTTGTTTTGTCCCATGTTAGTTCGTAAGATTTTGTGTTTTTGGCCTCGAGTCTTTTCTCTCCACGTATTTAAAGTTGTTTTCGGATGTTTTGTATTTGTAACCCGTATCCGGATTTTGTTTCGCGTAATATGTTGTGACGAACCGAACCTTGCAAGCATGCATATGAAGTGGGTTCAACAAGTGGGTTCTTTGTCTGAGGAAGGGGTGACATTCATTAAAAAGTAGATAATTACCTTAAAGAAAGACAGGTTTATTTGACTCACCAGAAAGACGTGGACGGCGGTACACAAGAAACACACACACAATACGAACAATGAATAATAATAATAATAATAATAATATAATAATAATAATAATAATAATAATAATAATAATAATAATAATAATAAATAGAATAAAAGTGATACTATAAACAATGATGAACCAAAAAAAACACGCAGAGAATGCGACGCGCTAGCTGAAGAATGACGGGGGGAGGGGTTGTTGCTCAGCGTCGGGGGTTGAAGGTCGGCGTCGGATCGCGTTTACGCCGCTAGGCAACTCTTCACCTCCAAGGCAGCTGTAACCCGTCCACACGCCGTGACAGAGAATCAAATTCTAAATTCTAGAAACATGATACTCTTGCCGCCAAGTGTCCACTCACCCTCCGCTAGCCTGTAACCGTCTCCAAAAGTCATTAACTTATGAACCTATGTGAGGGGTGCGAAACAGGCCCTCACAATGTAATTTCCCGCCGATCTGCCACTCATACGAGTTTTGTTTAGATAGCGTGTTGTTTTGTTTTGTGTACCCGTTAGCTGTAAGATTTCATTTCCTTGTTCAATCGTTTGTAGCTTCTTTGTAATGTTTTATGTTTGTAAAATAACTGTGTATTTTGCGAAATCGCTAAACGAGCGATAGTGTTGATAAGTTTTGTTGCGTATTTAATGGAATAAGTACCTTATTGAAATAAGAACGTGTTATTAATCACTTAGCAAGTGAATGTAGGTCATTAGTGTCACTATTCGAGTACACCCGCCTATTTACTGCAGAGGACCGAGTTCGAGCCGTGAGCTCAGGGAGGTTTTTCAAGTCGTGCAGCTGTCGCGAGCGTCGACCGCCGCAGGCCGAGGAGAGACGCAGTGTGGAGGTGATGACGGCCAGCGGACGAGCCGTGGTGAGGGGGTGTGTGTGAGGCAGGGTTGGAGCCGGCCGACGTTCACTTCCGGGTTTAGGGATTCCGGCAGCAGTGGCGTAGCGCCCTGTTTATTGTAGGCGGAACCTTGCCATTTTTCCCGAGGGAAACTTTGTTGTGGGCTGGGTTACCAGCGGGCAGTTTTGTTTTATTTGTAGTTAAAACCTCTTCATACGAGGGATGTCACACTGGTAGGGTTTGATTTGGTTTAAGTTTTATTTTTGGGAAGAGTGGTCGAGGATGAGCCAAGAGTTTTGGAAAGTTTAAATGTTAATTGGACGAGACTACCCTGCCCTACCCTTAGAATAAAGAGAAAATTGGAATTCGTTTGTGTAAGGTTTTGAGACAAATGTAAATTGTCCAACCTGTTTTTGTTGTTTTGATTGTAACTTTTCATGTGACCTGGGCACAGGTCCCTTAAGATGGGGGCAGTGT
>JAMZAV010006446.1:0-26100 GCA_024449915.1 Sweltsa coloradensis
GATTTTGAGAACAACATGGTTTTTTTTAAATGGTTTTGGAGAAATTGTTAACCCAATTTTTTCTGGACCACGTTTCAATTTTCAAACAATAGATGAGTTTTGTGTGGGACTGAGCATGTTTTTTTTTTTTTTTTAATCAAATAAAAGCAAAATATGTATTATTATCCAGGTCGGGTAGTATTTTTTTTCTGGATTATATTGAATATTAGACGAATATTGTTTTCGCAAAATTTGAGACAAAATTTGTTATTTTACTAATATTTCTAAATCAAATTAATAATAGTACAAGCTAAATTGGTAATTTCTTGTGTCGATAATATTTCACTGTTGAGTATTGTGTGGGAGGCAGAAGTGTTATTAATTTTCTCTTTCTAGATTGTACGAGCTCGACTTGATTACACGGGATATCCAATCGAAAGGCATCACATGTTTAGACCAAAAACTCGTTTCGGTCACAAGATCTACGGAGCAAAATTGTTCTTTGTTGAGCAGGGTAAGGAAGTCAACCGACTGAGGAAGGTCATGCGTAACCCAAGTCCGTGGGCTTACGTTAGACAGGGGACACCATATTCAATCAATTGCTCGCCTCCTGAGTGGATGTTTCATGCCCCACAAACTGAAATTAATTGTTAACCCTCCCATACTTTTGCTGGTACAGGTACATCATGCGATTATCCATTCTCTTTTTTCCTATGGTATCATTTTTGTGTTTTCATGTTATACTTGAACTTGGTTTGTATATTATTGTATTTATTATTCTATAATAACAAATGCATTAGCATTGTCATTCATATTTTGTATTTTGTTATGTGCTATGTACATGCCAGTGGTCTGGAATAAAAATAAAAAACGAGGTCGTGGGTTCGATACTCGCCACCGATAACCCAAACTGAACATTTAATTCGTAAAAATGTTATGGATTGAGTCCTCTTGAGAGACCTTGGTCGTTCCCTTCATTACTATACTAAATCCAGAGCTAAAACCATTTACTTAGATAAAGTCACCTGAAGAGAGACATGAATTTTCCCTCTTCAGGATAAGCAGTCCCGACAGCTACAAGAGAATGATATTTTTCAAAAGTTGAAGCAATTTTTGGACTGTTTGCAAATAAAGTGAATGTCAGTTATTACAATGAGTGGTTTGTCCTGCTAGCTGTACTGGACGCCGGTGGACGCAAAGCTTGGCGGCCGACGGGACCGGCACTGGACTGTGGTTACAAACGGGGGGACAATTGTACCAACTGTCCACTCTTCGAGGTTCCTCGACTGGAGAAAAATATAATGAAGACGGCCTACACCAAGGAGAACTGCGTTCCGTTTATGGGTACACTTCTTTTACAATTTGTGACTATGAGTAGCGATCGATGTGTGTTTTGTACACAGACTATGATTTGATTTGATTTGTATTTAACGTTTCATATTAATGCACTAAGGCTATTCGAGACGATAAGTGGTGATAGATGAGGATAGTGGATGAATAGAAGGGGGGGAGGACACCCGGTACCAGCACGTAGCCTACTCATTTCGAAAGTACGAAGGGACGGTGTAACCTTGACAGTCATATAGGTTCCTCTACTAACCCGGACTGCCGAGCAGACGTCGAGGAGAACGAAGCCGTTACACTAGCTCTCGGACCCTCCATCTGCTCTAACCAGCGGTATACGTGTGTTTTCTGGGCAGAGCGTACACCCACTTTATCCCTGACTACACATCTATGAAAGTAGGCAAAGTAGATGACTTTTCTGTCCAACCCTTCATTTACTTTTATCTTAGCCCGCAGGTACACATGAGGGAATACAAATTTAAGTTATTTATTTACACAAAAATAAGGTATCAACAAAAATGTTGGACATGCAGCATTGATGGCTTTCTTAGGAATGCACATTTACCTTGAATAGCAGCTAACTATGAAACTTTTTGGGGAGCAAATCCACTCTATAATTTTGGTATCACTTTCATGCCCCTTAGTCCGTATGCCGAGTTTCGCGACTCGCGATAAAAACCGAACACCGCGTCCGATTGATAAGAGTTTTCTTGTTGGCGCTGTCCTTCAACAACAAAATTATTACAGAATGTTCTCGATGACCCCCCCCCCCCCCCCCAATGGGGGCAAGGGGGAGGGGGGAGAATTTTTGTAAATACATTTTTCCGTGCGGACACTTCCACCAAGGATTTCAATGTACAAGATTTGATTTGTATTCTTTAGCAACGTGTTGATTATGAAACAACAATAAAAATAAAAATAAGTAAAATGATAAATTCACTCATTATCAGTTGGTTAGTAAGTGTTGTTATTTCTTGCAGGCCGGCACTACTACTACAACATGTCGGCGAGCATGCGCTGTGAAGACTGGTTCCCGGTTGTTGGGTTGTTCAGAAAGGGAGAGCTGCTTGGGTTTAGTTTCCAAGTCTATGGAAGGAATATCGACCTAAGCAGCGTTACATGGTTTGAAGAGTTTCCCGTCGAAGCCATCAAGGTAACAATCATCCATTACACTCTTGCGTCTTACTCTTGAATAAGAAAATTGCACTATAGACAAGGATAGATAATAATCTTTCGTGGGAAACCTGCCCAGGGTGCAAAGCATCATGCATGCCCAACTAGGTATGTTGCGGGTAGGACAATTGTGAACTGAGTCATCTGCAACATACCTAGTTTACATGAAGAGGGGTATACATTGCACCCTATAACAAGTTTCGGTAAAAATTAAAATGTTTAGGTAGTAATGAGTGGGTTTCTGTTATGTTCCAGCCGACTATACCCAATGCGCCCGACTGTTTGGTAGAGCAAGTTACGAACTATGGTATCATATCTCTTCACGTTTACTTCGTCGACAACCCCTACCTCATTACTTGCCCGGCGACCTAGCGTCGCCACTGCAAGTTGTGCAGTACAAACTCAGATATCCATCATCTACAGCAAAAATAAACTCCTTTTACTGTACAATGTCCGAACTTCACATTCTTATGTACTACTTGTGTAAAATCATGTATAATAGTATCCTTGTCCTTCATAATAAGCTTAATTTGACTTTCGATTTAACTGGCATTTAAGACTTTAATATTATATGTCATGCCACTTCCACTATTGTCAATTGCAACGTGCAGGTAATTATAATATACTAAAATACATTCTTAGGTGTAGACCACGTACATAAAAACTAGATAATAATTTTTAAAAATAATTCATTTTGACCGGTCGTGGAGATTACTACTTTTTTAAAAACTGTTTTTATTTATTAAAACAAAGCACATGCCAATAATATGTCAAAAGATGCAAAGAGCAGGCAACAAAGTATAGGAAATATATTATTATCCAAAAGTACAAAATTTAAACTAAGGTGTTTGTCATTTCAAATTATGTTAACCTCTTGTACGACTTCATGGGGAGTGGTACATTACTGGTAACCAACTCTAGTTTTGGATTTGGTTGTGAAGATGATATTGATTGGCTTCTTGTGACTGGTGCAATATGTGCATATTATTAAATAGATATCTCTCGGTAGACATGTATACATACAAGAAAAAATAAAATCGACTCGGGACCAAATTATTCTGGTCATAATATTTGTACAAGTGGTGAAGAATTTATTATACAAAGTAACAAAATAAGGGTAAACTGGAGCAAGTTGATTTTAAATATCTGATCAAGAAACTATGCACAATACCTACTGAGCTAGGAATATTTACAAGAGGGAGTAAAGAAAGAAGTTGAAGAATTGAATTGTGAAGGCTTAGCTGAGTCAACACGTCATTATAGAGCCAAGTATTGAATGAATGTAGTGATTGGAATGAACAAGAGGTGAAGAGCGTTGATCGCCTGCAATCAAGTTGCCGAATTCACCCAGAATGTAGCCGCCCACTTTCACCATGTTCTCGTGACAGGCTGGTGCTTGGAGAGCCTAAACAACAGAACAGTATAGGCTTGTTATACATGGTCGTGGTGCTGATAATGGACATAAGACATAGTAGGCCTAGAGAAATTAAATTATAAGCTTAAATGTATCCTTTTGTTAGGACACAGTAAAATGAAGTTGACTTTTCCTTTATTGGCTTTAAATTTAATTTGAATCTATTACATTATTTATATGTGGAAAAAAATAAGCACAAACTGTTGTGAATGAGTGAAATTTAATGGTAAGACCTATAATTAAGCGAGCGAAGCGAGCGTTTCCATTTGACTCTGCCGGAAAAATTAGTCACTGGTTTTGTTTTTTGTTTTTTTTTATTTTTATTTTATTTTATTTATTTTATTTTATTATTTGTTCCGTAACACATTCATTTTTTAAATGTTTCACAAGGATGGCAGACAAGAGTATAGCTTCAAACACACTTAGTGACTGCCAACCTTATAACAATAAACATAATAAAAGAAAAACAACATTATTTCAATCATTAGTAAACCTATAAAATATAGAAAATAAGTAAATAAATATACACTTCAATGAATTATTATAAAAATGAATCAGTAAAAAGAAACTGTAGAATTAACTTTGTAAAGCAAAAACATGTTTTGCTTAGGGCAGATTTAAAAGAGTCTAATGAGTGAATCTCCCTTAACTCCAAAGGAAGAGCATTCCATTCATTACAAGTCCTGTAGTAGAAGCCATTTTGGTAAGCTGTTGTTCTTGCAAATGGAGGCTTGAGAATTAATCCTCTTACCAAGTTCTGCTCCTCGACTACAGACTTGCAATCTTGCGTATGGTCCAGATCAATAGTACCGTGTAACATTCCCCATAGAAATTGCAGTTCTACTTTTTTCCTGTAACTTTCAAGCAATGGAATGTCTAAAGATGTACGTCTTGCAGTAGCACTGTCACTTTGAAATTTTGTCCTTGCAGCTATAATGCGCGTTGCTCGACTTTGTACACGCTCCAATTTTGTTTTGTTATAATCTGATGTGGGATCCCATGCTGGACAGGCGTAAAGGAGATGAGGTCTCACTAATCTAATATACAGCCCGTTTTAAAACTGACGTGAGCATGATGAAGGTTTCTTGCTATAAAATAGAGTTGTCTGGAGGCTTTAGATCTTGTTTGTATGTCTCGCCATAACGTTCGAACGGAGGCTCGGATCGAGTTGAAATTTTGACCATCCGCAAGCTTCGTTCTCGATTGAATGCCATTAGTTTTGTGGCAAAATCGTTCAAAAAGTTAAAAAGTTACATTAAAGTTAATCGAAAGTTTTTTTTTTAAACTAACCGGCCACAAAATCTGAGATTGCCAAATCATTGTAGAATGTCCGTCCGGTCACGAATATGTTAATTTTATTTTGATCCGATAAGTAGTGTAGTTGGAAATTACATTATAACCAAAGTAACGTTACCATGACAACGAAAACTCGCACGAGGTTCGCACTATGCACTGCCACCTAGAAGTAATCAAAATACTATCGAGGAAGCAGTGTATTATTTGTTTCGTTTTCCCAAAGAAATGATGTCAAGGTCCTCTAGATGGCGGTGGATTTTATCCACCAAAGTAAAGGTTACCCAATGACATAATATAAGCTAAGCGCTAGACACACAGTATAGCCGTGGGGAGCATACAATTTGAACCTGTCTCTAGTAGGGAAAAACCCACCGCCGTCTAAATGTATCGTACCCTTAAATTTAACAGCCTTTGTGTTAACAAGCGGTGTAAAATCAAAACCGCAAGATGGCGATTTCTCGTTATTATTGAAGAAAAACAGTCTTTCTTCCTCAAATCTCTCAGTTACTCGATTTCCGAACAAAGCAATTCAAGTTGGTGGACTATCATACTATTGTCTATCTGCATTAGGCTTTAGTAATCAAAACTAGTTATTTGTGCGGAATATGTGTCTGAACAAGGTCATGCAGGTCTGGGTTGCCTAGGAGAGGCCTAGGGCTTGTCAAACGTGTAATGTTAGCATTAATTGAATGTAGTTCTATAGCCTAATGGAACTAAATGCTTACACTGTTGTATTATAAATAATTTTCTTTATCTGGGCCTAGGCCCGGGACGGTTTCTGGTTTTGTTTTATGAAAGTAATGACAATTTTTCTCATTTCCACACATAGAAGCAAAATTTAAAATGTCCGCCATTTGTTTACGTATTTGTTTATCCCCGCGACGTTCAAATAATCCACTGCATCTTAGTTCATTCAACTGGATGAAGTATCTATGTTGCAGTGAAGTGATTTTTTCCCTACTAGAGAGGCTTCAAATTGTTTACGCTAGCGCTCGTTTGGAAGGATAGGAGACTGAGCGTCTAGCGCTTTGCTACGCAAAGCTTATGTACGTCATTGGGTTTACCCAAATAGGCCTACTTGGCAATAATATATAATATTGGAAACATGGCCCCGTCGACAGTGAACGTCTCAATTTTAAAATTGAAAAAAATTGCAATGTGGGTCTAGCTATAGCACGTGCTCGCTTATCAACGCGTCCAACTGAGCGTTTTCCTAGTAACAAATAATTAGTTATTAAAGATCAGAGACAGGTATTTTTGGTACTTTACGATGATCGTGATAGGAGACAAACTTGTGTTTTAAAACTAGGAAACGCTTAGTTGGACGCGTTGATAACGAGCACGTGCTATAGCTAGACCCACATTGCACATTTTTTTAAATTTTAAAATTTACGACGTTCGCGTTTCCAGTATTATTTATTATTGCCAAGGTATTTGGGTAAACCCGTGTTTAAATCTTTACTTTAAAATCCACCGCCATCTAGAGGACCTTAACTCCTTATGAAAACTTTTTAAACTCTTTGTTGACAATTAATAGACTGCTTCCTCGAAAGTATTTTGATTACTTCTAGGTGGCAGTGCATTAGAAACTTCGCGCGTCTTTTCGTTTGCCATGGCAACGTTACTTTTGTTATAATGTAATTTCCATCTACACTACTTATCGGATCAAAATAAAATTAACATATTCGTGACGGGACGGACATTCTAAATGATTTGGCTATCTCAGATTTTGTCGCCGTTGAGTTTGAAAAAAACTTTCGATTAACTTTAATGAAACTTTTTAACTTTTGAACGATTTTGCCACAAAACTAATGGCATTCAATCGAGAACAAAGCTTACGGATGGTGAAAATTTCAACTCGATCCGAGCCTCCGTTCGACCGCTATCATGAGCCAAAAAAGCTGCACGACTTTCCGTTGCCATGGTAACCGTACTTTGTTATAATGTAATTTCCATCTACACTACTTATCGGATCAAAATAAATTAACATATTCGTGACCGGACGGACATTCTAATGATTTGGCCATCTCAGATTTTGTCGCCGTGAAGTTTGAAAAAAAAAACTTTCGATTAACTTTAATGTAACTTTTTAACTTTTTGAACGATTTTGCCACAAAACTAATGGCATTCAATCGAGAACAAAGCTTGCGGATGGTGAAAATTTCAACTCGATCCGAGCCTCCGTTCGAACGTTATCGCGAGACATACAAACAAACAAAAAAAACAAACAAACAAACAAAAAAAACAAAAAACAGTCATTTTTTTTTCCGGCAGAGTCAAATGGAAACGCTCGCTTCGCTCGCTTAATAAGTACTATCTACAAATTGATTTAGATTTTTCAAGATTTTGGACAACTGTATCCATGAGACACAAGTTACTGTACTGGCACATGAAGATCTTACCTCAAAGACTGTCTCCGCCGCATAACCCTGAACATCGTCTCGGTGGATGACTATTTGAATGACTCGATACTAGACCTCCTCCGAGACGTATCACCCGCTATTCTGATCAGATTTAAAATCACGTCGACATGCCTAAAAAACACAGTTGTTAATGTAAGGATCCCATTTACACCATTTTACCAGGGAAGTGGTAATTTGTCAGCATCAACATCTAAAACATTTGATAGTGTTAAAATATTAAATAGAAATTATCTGGATATTAGTGGAGTTGCACTATAAGTATCTTTGGATTAGACTCGCCTTGCGTATTCTGGTTTTGTTGTTGCCTTCAAATACATATCAGTAGTCCCCCTTTAAAGTCCAAAAGTTTTTTTAAAACTCAATTTGAATTCACTCACACAAAGCTTCTGTACAGAGACTTCATCATTAGTTTGAATTAAACAGAAATGTGAAGTAACAGGGTTTCAATTAACGAGGGTTTACTACTAAGTACGTAGTATCACGTATTTAATAGGATATCCACCACGTGTATAGTCTGTGGCATATTTCTCGGCAAGAATGGCAACTTAAGGACCATCTTCTCTCGGATCGAATCGTCTGCAGTCTCAAGGTAGTTGAGCATCTCTTGGACTATCACACATAGCTTACCTACAGTAAGTGGATGTCTACTGCCTGTTGCCGGACCGAGACGCCCTTCTCTATCTGCCAACAACACATAGGTTAGACTAATGATCTAGCTTTAGCACCATTGATATGCATTCACAGACTGTCATTTGAGGTAGATACCATGCTTAATTTCAAGTTGTTTAATTTTAATCAATGTTTTCAGGAAGTTCGTGACTCGAACATCAACTTTACCTCTACATTACTTTCAGTGAGAAAGGAACTGTGGAGTTTAGACACGAGGGATGGTGTTTTGGTGAATTGAACCCGTAATATCCGTGTGTGTGCCAGGGGCGACGCTAAGGGTGGCGACCGACCCCCCAAGAATCATCTCCGCCCCCCCCCCCAACCAACGTGTAATACTGTTTTTGACTGTGGCAATAATTATACAAACGCAATCAATGGCGCAAGTGAAATTTCACAAATATTTTATTTCTATATTTTAGTCAACTTGATTTATTCATTTACTTTATTTCTTTATTTGACGCAGACGTGTAATCCACTGTCACTATCCACTGTCACAATCCACTGTCACAATCCACTGTCACAATCCACTGTCACAATCCACTGTCACAATCCACTGTCACAATCCACTGTCACAATCCACTGTCACAATCCACTGTCACAATCCCCACTGTCACAATCCACTGTCACAACCCACTGTCACAACCCACTGTCACAATCCACTGTCACAATCCACTGTCACAACCCACTGTCACAACCCACTGTCACAATCCACTGTCACAACCAAAAATATCTTAACACCTATAGTAGGCTAGATACGCAGTCTCCAATACCTCCGCACAGGCGCGAGTGTACCAAATTGAAGCATCAATCACACCCATTCAAGATGGCGGTTTGGCGTTTTAATTTATGCTTTTTTAATGCAATAACGTACTTTACTGGATTGTTTGATATGGTTTTAGTTTGTGCAGCATGGTATTGAACAAACAGAAACAATGCAAAGTTATTGCATAGGGAATATAGTAATCATTTGGTGTTAAAGTCTGATATGCTCACCTGCCAAACTGGCGGCCATCTTTAAAAATATTTTTTTTGATTAATCGCTCCCATTTAATTAAACATGCAAACTCACCCATTCAAGATGGCTTCCAATTGTCCCGGAAGTGGACCGCTGACTGCTAGTCTAGCCAATTATATGGGATGTCTATGGTCACAACCCACTGTCACAACCCACTGTCACAACCCACTGTCACAACCCACTGTCACAATCCACTGTCACAATCCACTGTCACAATCCACTGTCACAACCCACTGTCACAACCCACTGCCACAATCCACTGTCACAATCCACTGTCACAACCCACTGTCACAACCCACTGTCACAATCCACTGTCACAACTTACTGTCACAATCACTGTCACAATCCACTGTCACAACCCACTGTCACATCACTGTCACAATCCCCTGTCTATACCCATGTCACAACCCACTGTCACAATCTCCACTGTCACAATCCACTGTCACAACCCACTGTCACAACCCACTGTCACAATCCATGTCACAATCCACTGCCACAATCCACTGTCACAACCCACTGCCAAATCCACGGGCACAAAAAAAAAAAAAAAAAACCCACTGCCACAATCCACTGTCAAACCCACTGTCACAATCCATGTCACAACCCACTGTCACTCACAATCCACTGTCACAACCCACTTCACAACCCCACTGTCACAAAACCACTGTCACAACCCACTTCACAATCCATGCACAAACCCCGTCACAAAAACCCCTGTCACAACCCCCTGTCACAATCCCCTGTCCGACCCACTGCACAAAACCCCCTGTCCCAAACCCCCCTGTACCCAACCACTGTCAAAAAAAAACCCCCGTCCAATCCACTGTCACAACCCCCGTCACAACCCCCCTGTACAATCTCCATGTCACAATCTCCCCTGTCACAATTCCATGCCACAACCATGTCCAACCCCTGTCAAACCCCGTCAATCCCTGTCACCAACCCCCTGTCACAATCCCACTGCAAATCCCCGTCACCCCACTGTTCAAACCCAGTCACAAACCCACTGGGGGGGCCCCCAAACTCCACGTCACAATTTCCCCTGTCAAACCCACTTCACAACCCCCCTGTCACAACCCACGCACAATTCCCCCTGTCACAACCACTGCACAAACCCACTGTCCAATCCATGTCCAAAAACCCCGTCACAATCTCCCCTGTCACAATCACTGTCACAACTGACTTTCTACCCATGTCAAATCCCCTGTCCAAACTCCCCGTCACAAACCCCCCCCCCCTGCCACATTCCCCCCTGTCCCCCAAAACCCCCCCCACTGTAAAAAGGCCAAAACCCACTTGTCACAATCCCCCCCCCCTGCCCCAACCCCCACTTTGTCCCCCCCAAAATCCCCCCCCCCCCCCCCCCCCCCCCCCCCCCCCCCCCCCCCCCCCCCCCCCCCCCCCCCCCCCCCCCCCCCCCCCCCCCCCCCCCCCCCCCCCCCCCCCCCCCCCCCCCCCCCCCCCCCCCCCCCCCCCCCCCCCCCCCCCCCCCCCCCCCCCCCCCCCCCCCCCCCCCCCCCCGGGGGGGGGGGGGGGGGGGGGGGGGGGGGGGGGGGGGGGGGGGGGGGGGGGGGGGGGGGGGGGGGGGGGGGGGGGGGGGGGGGGGGGGGGGGGGGGGGGGGGTCCCCCCCCAAACCACTGTCACAACCCACTGTCAAAAACCCAAAACCCCTGCCCCCCGTCACAAACCCCACGTCACAATCCACGTCAAAAATTCCCCCCCCTGTCACAACCACTGTCACAACCCACTGTCACAACCCCCACTTGTCACAATCCACGAAAATAAACCCACTGTCACAAACCCACTCCACAATCCCACTGCCAAATCCACGGGCACAACCCACGTCACAACCACTGTCAAAACCCACTGCCACAACCACGTCCAACCCCACGTCAAAACCCATTCACAACCACTGTCAAAACCCCACTGTCACAACCCCACTGCCAAACCCCACTGTCACAATCCACGTCAAAACCCACGTCACAACCCACTGCAAAACCCCCACTGAAAAAACCACTCACAACCCACGCCACAACCCACTGTAAAAACCCACTGTCAAAACCCCCACTGTCAAAACCCACTGTACAACCCACTGCCCAATCTCCACTGCACAATCCACTTTCACAACCCCACTGTCCCAATCCATTTTGTCACAATCACTGTCAAACCCCCCAAAATCCCCCCGTCACAACCCACGTCAAAAACCCCACTGTCCCCAACCCACTTTCACAACCCACTGCCCCCCATCTCCACTGCAAACCCCCACTGTCAAATCCACTTCAAAAAAATCCACGTCACAACCCCCCCTCCCCAAAAATCTCCACTGTCACAAACCACGCCCACAAAACCCACTGTCAAAAACCCCAGTCAAAACCCCTGCCAAAAATCTCCACTGTCACAACCCTGTCAAAACCCCCAACGTCAAACCCCCCCACTGTCACAACCCACGCCCCCATCTCCACTGCCCAATCCACTGTCACAAGCCACTGTCAAAACCCCACGTCACAATCACCCCCCCCTGTCACAACCCACGCAAAACCACTGCACAATCGTTTTTAAACACCAAAAACCCAATTTAAAAAATCCAAAAACCCCCCATTCACAACCCACTGACAACCCACTGTCACAATCCACTTCACAACCCAACTGTCAAAACCCCACTGTCCAACCACTCCCACCACTCCACGTCACAATCCACTGTCAAACCCCACTCCCAATCCACGTAAACCCACGTCACAATCTCCACTGTCACAATCCACTGCAAAAACCCACTGTCACAATCCACTGTACAATCCACTGTCAAACCCACTGTCAAAAACCATTCACAACCCACTGTCACAATCCTTTGTAAAAACCCACTCCCACAACCCACTGTCCAACCCACTGTCACAAACCCACGTCACAACCCACTGTACAATCCACTGTCACAACCACTCCCACCCCCATCACGCCCCCACTGTCCAACCCCACTGTCACAACCCACGTAAAAATCCACTGTCAAAACACTGTCACAATCCACTGTCACAATCCACTGTCACAACCCACTGTCACCCCTCCCACTGCCCACAATCCACAGTCACAACCCACTGTCACCCCTCCTTTGTTTTCGTCAATGAGGTGGTTTGAAGCTGGGCACCAAAACTCGAGGATATTCTTCATCTTTTAGATCAAAATGATTTTATTAAATATTATCTGCACATGCAGGTCATACGCGATTGTATCCAAACCAAAAAGATCACGATGTTGTGTGTGGGGGGGGGGGAGGTAGATTAAACACGCTAACATTGAGATTTGGATTTGCCCCCCAACCATTGTACTGCCCCCCCCCCGCTTCCCCCCCCCCCCCCCTTATAAAAAGATCCTAGCGTCGTCCCTGGTGTTTGCATGAGTGCCCCCTCTACGGGAAACAAGTTGCGCTACATAAAAAGTCACATACTTTTTACTCCTCAAAAGATGTTTACCATGTTTTTCCATTGTGCATCTAGCAAATTATGAGATCTACCGTGGGTTTGCTTTGCATGCATTATTAAAATGTCAAGAGTTCCCAAGGGGAAAAAAAGTTCTTAGTTTTTCCTACAACAATCAAAAAGTGTGTTGAATGTACACAAAGTACTCGAGTGCCCAAAGCCCAGTTCCCAAATTAAGAAACCTCTTGTTTTAGGGGATCCAAAGTTGTAGGCCTACTTTGATAATAAAACAAAAAAAAAAATGTTAGTCGGATTTAAAAGATATATTTTTTTTTTTAATTTAAAGCTCTCCCTCAAATGTAGTAAATACCACATTCCACATTCTTCGGATTTTCGTTACACAAATTAGTATTGGCGGTTGGTACGAAATGAAACGGCTTTCGTATTTAGTATTTACAATATGATTTTTCTATAAAAAAAAAAGATTGGGGAAATTTGTTCTCTGATGAATGACTTGTCTTGTGAAATGGCTACATATTCAAATCACAGTCACACATTTTGTGTCTGTTTGGTTTTTACGAGCATTTTGGTTTGTTGTGACGATGAGGAACCAAAAAAACAAGAAATTTATTTATTTACTAATTCCGCTTTAAATGAACCACATAATATGTGGTTACGAAAAATTTATTATCGTAGTTACTTGCTTGGTTTGTTATGTATAAATTTTCAGAAGTTTGTTAAAATAATAATAACAATACCCCAATGCAAATATGCCCCCAGTTTATTATGTTGATCGAAATAAAATAAAAACATGTTTTGCTTAAACCGGACATTTAAAAATAATGTGCTCAAAAAAGTTGTAGTATATTTTTAACTTTTTTAATGAGCTTATTTTTTATTTGATTTTATTTTTTTTATTTATTTATTTATTTTTTTATTTTATTTATTATTTATTTATTATTATTTACTTATTTATTTTTTTATTTATTTTTTTTTATTTTTTTTTTAATTATTATTTTTTTATTTATTTTTTTATTTAACAAACGGCTCAGTCGTTTTGAAGTTGATGAAAAACCGATTAGGGGCTCTGGCCCCTAGCCCCAGGTCCACCTGTATTTATTTATAAGATCCAGGCCCCTATGTTACCTATAGGGGAGTTTTGCGAAACCTGATGTAGAGCCTCTCGTTTTCCCTTGGGCTGCGGGGAAACCAAATTTTTGAAGTCAGTGTTTTGAGAATTTTTTCAAGGGTTTGGTTTTCTCGTGCAGTTCATTAGTCAAAATGTTAATTGGGTTTAAAAAATATTTGTAAAATTTGCACACTTTTGAAAGAACAAACCCCTTTTTGAAACAGCAATTTAATGGTATTAAAAACGAAAAAGTTTCCCCAGAACTGGAAAGTTTTTTTTTGTGATCAAAAACAGGGATTTTTCCCCCGAAAGGTTGACAAATTTTAAAATATTCCAAAAAACAAAAACCACTTTTTTTACGGGTCGGATTGTAACGAAAAACAAAAACCCGTGAATCTTTCAAATAAATTTTAAGTGATTTTATAAGAGAAAAATTTTAAAAAACTTTTTTTCCCAACATTAAAAAAACAAAAATTGGACAAGGCCTCGAAGAAAACCGTTTACTTGTAGTCCGCGTTTAAAAGAGACGAAAATTCAAAACAAAGGATTCGTTTGTCAAAATGTTTTTTCTAAATTTGCTGTAACTGTTTTGAAAAAAAATTTGTTTTTTTGTAAATTTGAAAAAATAATTTTAAAAAACCCATAGTATAAAATTATGTGACACCGATTTTAATAGGGCTGGCCGTCGAAATGTCTCTTGGAAAAAAACGAAATTGAAGCCCATGCCGCAGGCTGGCTTTTCTAGGAACCACGGGGAGCTCGGGGCTACAGCAAAAGAAGTCACGAGATATTTGGTTCGGAACATGACATGACTACCCCGGAAGCCAAGAAGGTGCGGCGACATCCCTCAAGCGCGCAGAAGATTTCGGCCTTGGAAGTGTTTCCCCAAAAACTCTTTTAAAAACAGGGGAAGCTATTTGAACATTCTAGCTATTCTAGCCTAGGCATACCTGGGACATTGTCTATGTCATTTGTTAGACCTACCGGTTGACTGCCTAACCTCTCTGCTAGTAGGCCTAGCCTAGTGTTTCCGTTTGAATTGGTCTTTTCCTGGCCCCTCGACTGGGCCCGGGGTAAAATTATTACCCCAGGTTTGGGCTCGGTTTTATCAAAAAAGCGAGGACAGAGAAAAAAGTCCATCTTGCAAAATCGTACTATAAGGGAAATATGGCGAGCTTTTGGGGTCTCTTCGGGCCCCTCCCCCCCCCCCCCCCCCCCCCCCCCTCCTCCCCTTAACGACCTCCCTACCGACGACGCCCATCACAACACGAACAATGACTGTCTTTTGCGATCAGACGTGAAACCAACTTTTCCCTCCCTCTCCCCGGGCGGGTTCTTAGCGGTATGAGATTTCCTTCCCACACCCTTAGGCTAGAGTGGCGTTATGACCTAACGGTAACGCCCCCGAAATCCAAATAAACTAAAAAAAAATAGGCCTAGCCTAGATCGTATTGTAGCGAAGAAGATAATTGATTTCCCCCATGACTAGACGCATAGCCTACATTTACAAGACCTAGGCGAGCCTAGATATTTTTTTAAAGGGGCCGAAACATCCCTGAAGCGCGTTTGTCGGATTGTTTAGGGCCACCTTATGTATCCAAATCAGACAATAGGCTGTTTTACCACATGGTTTTCTTTGTTGCTAGCTCGATGTATTTCCCCGCAGTCCGGGCATCAAGTCAAACTGGGCGCTCAGGAAGGCGAATGAGACATGCAAGGGGCAGTGTCCCGAAAAGGGCCAGCAAACGAGGCGCAAGGGCAAGAGGGCTTCGTCGAGGTGGCCACCGTTTAAAGGAGCGCCCTCTTCTAGACCCGTCGCGGTTTCCCAAAAGGGGGCAAGGGTAGACCCATCGACGTCGGTCCCGCCCGGAAGCTCGTCCACCGTCCAAAAGGGGGTAGACGCCCGACGTCGGTCCGTTCCCCAAGCGGCGGGGCAAGTCCCAAAGGAGGTAGACGCCCCTCGACGCGGTCCAGCCCGGGGAAACGTCGTGCCATCCAAAGGAGGTAAGCGTCGCCGACGTCGGTCCACTCCGTAAGCGTGGTGCAAGTCCCCAAAGGGCGCAAAAAGTCCCCCGGGCCCGGTTTAAAGTCGAGATGAGGGAAAAACCCAAGGTTTCGCGCCGGGAATCGAACCCCGCTCCCCCGCCTGCCCGGCGGACAAAAGGCTACAGGAGTACAAAAAGAGGAGAAAAAATACGAGCCACCGGCCACTTGTAAAAATCCCAAGCAAGAATCAAGTTATGAAATAAAATTAAAATTTGACTATTTTTGATTTGTATGCACAAATTTTAAGGAACAAATGTAAAACATCCTTTTTTTACGTGAATTTTTAAAAATAAATGTTTGTTTAAATAGCGTTTTCTTTTTGGTTACTACTTCAATTTTAATGGTTTTTTGGGTTTAAAAGGTTATTCTTAAACTTTCGCTGGCTGTCACAATGTCATAAAAAGCAGTCGTGTGACTTTAACCAGCAAGGGAGAGAGTTCAAAAGATTTAGCAGTTTTATAGTGTACAATAGAGGTGATAAAAAACCCCTCTCCATGGGGGTGAACCCAGGTTTCCCGCTTTCAGGACAGGCCGCGGCGTCAACTCCTTGCAAATCGGGGCACCCCGTTTTTTTGACATTTTCCTATCGTTTGGGCTATGGATTTTTACTGATTTAAAATCCATGCTTTGACCACCCTTTTACGAAAAAAGGTTTGGGCCCCTTTTTGGGGTTTTGGACCGAAACTTATTTAAAGGTTTTGATTGTTTAAAAAAATTTTGTCATTTAGATGATGTATTCAAATTTCCCTTTTAACGGATCGCTGCAAAGCCAAACCCTTTTACAACCCATCCCCTCACTGGACAGGTACCTACACAACAAACAACCATGGAACTAGTGAGCATTTTAGTTGGTCAAAATATCATAATTCTCCAGTAGGTTTTCCCCATGTCCGCTAGGAGGGTTTAGTGGACCTCGAGTTGCTTGGTGGGAAGTTGTTGGGGTAGCGGGAGGCCTTGGTTCAGTCCCTGGTCGGAGTGATGACATTGAGTTGGTCACGATATCATAACTCTCCAGCAGGTTCCCCGATGTCCCCAGGAGTTCAGGGACCTCGAGTTCTGTGGTGGAAACGTTGCTTTGGGTAGCGGGAGGCCTTGTTCAGTCCCTGGTCGGGGTGAAAAATTTGGGTTTGGCACGATATCATAATCTCCAGCAGGTTTCCCCGATTCCCCTAGGAGGTTTAGTGGACCCCCGGGTTGCTTGGGGTAACGTGGTTGGCTGCACCTTTTTCCCTCTGTGCATTGGGTTTTCCTTCTCTCCCCATTTCCCCTTTCCCCCCCCCCCCTTTCTTTTTCCTTCCCCTTTCTCCCTTTCTGGTTTTTTCTTTTCCCCCTTTTTTCCCCCGATGCCGAGGGGTTTAGGGCCCGAGTTTCTTGGTGGGAAAACCTCTTAGCAGGTTTTCCAAACCCTGGGCGGGGGGAAAAACTTGGGGTGGTCACGTTATAAATCCCGTAGGTTTCCCCTTTTCCCAGGGGACAGTGGACCTCGAGTTGCTTGGGGGGGTCTTTTTTCCCCTTTCTAGCGGGAGGCCTTGGGCAGCCCCGCATTGCTTATTGGGTCAAGTATCATAACTCCCGTAGGTTCCCCGAGTCCGAGGAGGTTCAGTGGACCTCGAGTTCTTGGGTTCGCTGTTGGGGGGGGGGGAGGGGTACCCTGGGGGTATGCATTTTGGTTTGGCAAGAAACCCCACGGTTCCCATTCGCTAGGGGGTTAGGCCCGGGTTTTTTTGGTACGTTGCTTTCACGGGGGGCCTTTTCAGTCCCGCATATACTGAGTTTTGGTCACGATATATAAACTCTCCCCCTAGGTTCCCATGTCCCCTGGAGGTCAGGGACCTCAAGTTGTGTGGGGTAAAGGCTGCTTGGGTAGCGGGAGGTCTTGGTTCGATACCTATGGGGGCTGCACTTTTTACTTCTTGGACTGTAGCCTGCCCCAAAGGGGCCTTTTAAAATATTATTTTTTTTTTTTTATCGATGTTTTGGCGGTTAACAATTGCGTTTTTGGGAAATTGATAATATAATCGGTCCAAAAGCGAGGGGAGACGGCCGGTTTTCTCCGCGGTTTCCCGCGTCGTGCAACTCCTAGGCCACCCCCGGGAACAAATTATCCTCTGTATTGTTGGAGCTTTTTGTTCCGACCGAATATCATTAATATCCAAAGACTAAAACGCCGACAATGGTACAAAATTACCTAACAGTTGATGCACCCCGTTAATAAATAAAAAAATTGCATTGCAAGGTAAATAGCAAAGCTGTTAAATGTTACAACGGGTTCTTTGCGACAATTGACTCAGGCTAGCGCGCGACGCAAGTTCGATCCCCGCCACCGGTAACCCTGCTAAAAGTGTTTCGGGTTTTTTTTCCGTATTTATGCGACTGAAAGGGTTAATCCTAGGACATAATTAACCCTTCACAACTTGTCTAACCAAAATACCTATACATTTATTTAGAAGGGTACCTTTGGCCTTCGGGCGGGTTTCCCTTAAAAAAGAGTCATTGCTTTTGATCTAAATTATTTTGTTTGCTTTATTTTGTTACACGTTTGTTTTAGAGGGGGAAGTGTGAGTGTAGTTGAGGCAAGAAGGGGAACAGCGAGGAGGAGACTGGAATGGGTGTCAGGTGAGAAGAAGAGAGAAAAGCGAGTTGGGACGTGGCAACGTTGCTGCACTTGCTTTCTGGGTGGACGTCCCGTGGTCGACTTGTGCTTGTTCTAAAAGTCCACCTGCCCTTTTAAAAAAGGCCTTTTTTAGCCCAAGAAGATTTTAAAGTATTTAGAAAACGAAATTGAATACAAGCTTAAAATTTTGTAAAAAGGTATATTATACAGTTAATTTGGCCTTTTTTCATGCAAATCCGTCTTTTTACTTAGTACGACGTATATGACCCCAAAAACATGAATACGTGCTTTTTTAAAAAAATGTAGTTAAGGCCTTCTTTTTTAAGTGGGAAGCATTTCCCTATAATCCGGGTTCAAATCCTGCAAACCACCATCCAATACAGACATTACAGATGACCACGACCACGGCTTGAAAATTCCCCTTAATACCCCCCTTTTTCGCGGCTAACTAGCTTAACCTAGGCTAGAGTGGTGCTTTTTAACCCAAGGGTTGGGCGCGCCCTTAAACAAAATAAACTAAAAAATCCTAGGTTGCCCGGTGAGTTTCAAATTATTTACCCAATTTATATACGCTCATGTTTAAAAAACAGCTGTGTGTGGGCCATGCTTCCAGAACTTAAAGGTCCGGGATTAAACCCCGGCTGGGCGAGGTAAAACTTCTAAAACCTATTTGAATCAGTTCTAGAAAAAAGAAAATTTTTGAACTGCATAATAAGATAAAGCATTAAAAATCATTTTTCCAGGGGGAGGGCTATATCTAGAAAAACCCACGTTACAACTAATGTGTGAAAAAACCCAAAAATTTAGGGTCGGGTTGGGTTTTCAAAGGCCGACCCAAAAGTCGAAAAGGTACTGATTTTCGATAAAAAAAAATATTTTTTTTAAAATGGTGGAGGTCCGTCCAACATTCTTTTTTATTACCTAACAAAATGCCTTCATGAAAATCCAAAAAATAGAAATAATTCGAGAATAATGTGATGTTCTTCACAAGTAAATCTTGTTTGTGATGAAAAAATTTAATAACATCAGCTTCTTTATATACTCGACTTGGAAAACATTTTGGGCACACAAAGAGAAACAATCTAATCAAAACAAGCGCGAATGTTTAAACGAAGTTGGGGATGGCCCCACTCCCCTCTCAATGGTGTTGGTTTTCTAAATGTGGCAAAGGGCGCCTTAGTCTGCGACAGCTGGTTGTTGCGTGCTTTAGATTTGTCGCTAGATGAGGGGGTAAACTCTAATGAGGGGTGGAAGGGCGCTAGCACGGAGCCAAGCCAGGGAGGGGCCCAACCATATTAGCTACTGTTGTCAAGCTGCTCATTGGGTTTGGAATTTTCCTCATATCCCGGAGACAATTAATTGAAAAAATTCACAGTCCTTCAAAATTCAATCTCAACTTTCAAAGTGTACTGCAATACTAAGCTTTTTAAAATAAACCCAATGCCGACATGTGGTATTTTTGTGTGTTTCAGAATGAGAGTGTGAAAAAAAAAGCGTTTTTGTGGATTACGTCCCATTGTGTTTTTTGGTTCACTTTTGATACAGCTTAATAGTGGAAACGATATTGATATTTTATGCTAGAACCCACGAGAAAATCGTGTTTGTAACTGACTTCAAGCCCATGGTCAATAGCTTTTAAATTTTGCCGGGATATTGATAGTGTAGATCTAGTTCCTAAAAACCACACACCAGACGGGGTTTTTGGGTTCTGTCGATGAAGATACACCGGTTTTTTTCCTTGGAGGACTAGCAAAGAAATTTTACGGGGGTGTTTAGTGGGATCATGCCATCCCAGCACTGAAAAAAACCCCAGGGAATTCACCGGAATGTTGGTGTCGGGAATCGAAGCGGCCCCTTTCGAGCTAGAGGTTTACGTCTACTACATTGTCCTACACACAAAAACTCGTACAAATACAACAAAACATTACGCATTAAAAGTTTTTGACCCAAGAGAAGGGCCAAACTTAGATCTTCGACTTTGCTCAAAATATGTACATAATTCAATTGGCCCCATACTAATCCCTAAAAAAGATTGTCAATTTTTGTGCAACTATTGTTTTGAGAAAAAAAAATTTGTGTGCAAATTTTTAATTTTGTATAGTTACTGTTAAATTTCTAGAAGTTTTTTTAATGCTGGGCCCTCATTGCAATTTATTTTTAAATTTATTAAAATTGTTTAATTTTTATGGGAATTACTACCTAAAAAACAAAATGCAAAAAAATAACACCTCCCGACCATTTAAAAGAAAATTTTTTTCGATTTCGCTCAAAAACGTGGCGTTCTATAAGTTCAGAGATTCAAATGCCCCCATAAAATTTCACGTAATTGGATTCGGTTTAGCCGGGAATCGTGTTAACAAACACACAATAATACAAACAGGAAAAAAAATGAAAAAAAATCAATCCGGATTTTTTCTCCAGTGTAGTGAAATGGAATCTTCGCTTCGCTCGCTACGCTCATCCAATTAATCACGTATTATCACAAAATCTGAACAAATAATTATTATAACAAAAAAGTTTCCCGGTGTCGGGGACCCCTACCCCTTCCCTTGACGACCTCCCGACGACAACGACTATGGCAAAGACGATGACGACCCACGACGTGTAGAACCCCCCTATCCTCACTCTACCCATGGCTGATTCTAATCAACATTTTGGACTTTCCTCCGTTCTCCGGGTGAGGGGCATTTGACCTTTACATTTTTCATGAAATCAACCAAAGCTATTTCACTTTCCTTGATAAAATATGAGTTTTTAAGTCTCTTCGCCACCATAATTGAAAACAAAAACGAAGCAAGTCAGCGAATCTCTCCAAAAGAATATGTTTTTATTCCGACCCGGGACCTCACCAAATCTCTAGAATTAATTTTTAAATCTGATAAACGTTGCTTTAGGTCTTGGCCCCGCCGTTTTTCTGACCAGGTTTCAGGGCGTAGAAACCCGGGGGGGGGGGAGGTGAGGCAATGCCCCCCAAATTTGGCTCGAGGGGGGGGGGGGCATGGGGGGGAAATAAAACTAACGTGGGAATTAAATATTAATCCTGAATTTTTTTTCCGTATAAAAATCACCACACTTAAACAATTTTGCAGGTCACCTTGGTTTTAAAAAGAATATGTTTACCTGTATGCTTCGTCATAAAATACAAATAATAGTTGAAAATTTAACTAAAATTTATTCTTCAAGTTCTTTTTTGGGGTTTTTAATCGTAGATAGGCCTAGTTTTCTGTAAAAATCGTTTTCAGAGTCCGATGCAGTTTTACATGACGAAATAACCGTAGTATGGCGGCTGGGGGTTCGCCCCAGATCCTACTCCGCCCCAATAACTCCTAATTTAACCCCCCCCCCCCCAACTTTCAAAAAAAGTTCCTACGCGCCCGGACCGTTGTGTCATGCAATGAACGTTTACAATCTCTTTTGATATCTATTTCCATAAAAAAGTTAAATAACCCCCTTACAACTTTCTCAAAATCTGAAAGTCATCTCGAAGTCTATGAATTTTGTGTTTCATTTGTGGCTGGGTCTCTTTCTTCCCCCTGATATCGACAGAACCCCCGAGCATAAGCAAATACAAATTCCAACAAATTAAATTTAACCCCGTACTTTGTTATTAACTTTTTCCCAAAAAACGATTTTTGACGAGAGGGAAAAACAATCCAGAGATCATTTGGGGCAGCATGGAGATTGTTTACTCCCCCCAACCCCTCGACCCCCTTTGAAACCGCAGCGTTACGCGCATATCTTCTTCAAGGGAAAAGCGATCCTTTTGGTTTTTTCCCCGTCTTTTGCCCGGGGGAGAATTTTGGGACAGGCATGGCCCCGATAAAAAATAATATAGAAATGATGATGCTTTTTTAATATTTTAAAACAAAATACCAAAAATGTTTCCAAAACACAATCGACCATGAACCCTTCAAAAAAATACACAATATAAAAATGTGTCCATATCAATGCAATACCAACTTTCAAAAAAAGCATTTCAGGCACAATAACATTATCTGGGATATCACGACCCGGGGGACCTCCACCAAAACTTGGAAATTTAATTTAAGTCGAAAACGTTGACTTGAGGTCTTGGTCTCGCCGTTTGTTGACCAGTTTTGGTAATGCAATTTTTGCAAAGAAAATTAAAGTCACAAAAAACAATCTGCATATCACGACGCGGCCCCCCTCCACCAAATCTCTAGAATTTAAATTTAAGTCTGATAAAAGTTGACTTGAGGTCTTGGCCTCGCTGCTTGTTGACCAGTTAGTGTCATGCAATTAGTGTCTAATGACAAATAAAAGTCACAAAAACATTATCTGGTATATCACGACCCGGGGAACCCCCCCAAACTCTAGAATTTAATTTCAGTCTGATAAAAAGTTGATTGAGGTCTTGGTCTCGCCGTTTGTTTACAGTTAGGTCATGCAATTAGTGTTTAATGACAAATTAAAATCACAAAAACATTATCTTGTATACACGACCGGCACCTCCACCAAATTCTAGAAAATTTAAATTTTAAGTTGATAACGGTGACTTGAGGTCTTTGGGCTTGCTGTTTTTTTAACCAGTTGGTCATGCAAAGGTCTAATGACAAAATTTAAGCACAATAACATTATCCGGTAATCACGACCCGTCACCTCCCAAATCCTAGAAAACTAATTTCAAGTCTAATAAACCTTGACTTGAGGTCTTGGCCTCGCGTTTGTTGACCAGTTAGGGCATGCAATTTTTGTCAATGACAAATTAAAGTCCAAAACATTATCTGGTTATCCGACCCGGCACCTCCACCAATCTCTAGAATAAATTTCAAGTCTATAAACGTTGACTTGAGGTCTTGGCCCTCGTGTTTGTTGACCAGTTTTTTGTGTCTGCAATTAGTGTTTAAAGACAAATTAAAGTCAAGTAACATTTTCTGGTAAACACGACCCGGCACCTCCCCAAATCTCTACAAATTAATTTAAAATCTGATAAACGTTAATTGAGGTCTTGGGCTTGCTGTTTGTTGACCAGTTAGTGTCATGAATTGTGTCTTTTACAAATTAAAAATCCAATAACATTATCTAGGTGCCCGTTAGGGGCCGCACCAAAACCGCGGTGCGCTACACACTCAAGACCTTATACACCAAACAAGTTGGGTGATTTTTGAGGTGTTACCCACCGTCATGTAACGTGAGTGACTTGAAAAGACACAATCGAGGGGATTTAGGTACCCGACAACACATGCCAAATTTTATTGGGGTACGATTATTCCTTCTTGGTGAAAAAATGGCTTGAAACATGCTCAAAATCACTTTAAGGATGTTAGCTACTGCTACTGCCTACTACTGCCTACTACTGCCTACTACTGCTACTGCTAACATCTAATACGTCGGCCCGCGATTCTGACCATACGTGTGGGACTACAATGTTCATATTTTACATGGACATTAAGGTTATAGAAATATAGTCTCTTTTGAAAAAAAAAGTTGAAAAAGTTTTGTTGGAAGGCTTCCAAATAAAGGTTTTAAAATAAGCCTTAAACACTTGGCATACAATCAACAAGTAACCATAGTTACTTGACACTTGTTGACGGTATAAGCAGAGTTAGGCGGGAAAGTGCGATACGTAAACAAATAGCGGACATTTAAAATTTTTCTTCTTTGTGTGGAACGAGAAAAGGTGTCATTATACTCTCATAAAACAAATCAGAAACCGTCCCTGGCCTAGGCCCAGATGTGGAAAATTATTTATAATGCAAAAGTGTAGGTCTAAAGTTCCATTTGGCTATAGGACTAGTAAAATTCATACTTACATTACATGTTTGACAAGCCTAGCCAACCCTATGCCAGCACAACATTGGACTGATATGAACTTGCTCAACGTTTGTTTACATAATTGCAACAATCAAATCATTTCATACAACTTGTCTTTCGATTGGCCCGCGTTTATGAAGGCACTGCCATCTAGAATAAATATAGAACTTTTTCGAGCTCTTTGCTATACGCAAATCTTTTTAAAGTGTTTGGATTTCGTGATACTCTTTCAACCATATACATCCTATATAATTGGCTAGACCAGCAGTCGGTGGTCCACTTCCGGTACAATTAGAAGCCATCTTAAAATGACAGTTTACATGTTAATCAAATGGGAGCGATTTGTGGCCAAATAGTTCTCAAGATTGCCGCCAGGTTGACAGGTATAAGCATACTAGCCTTTAACACCAAATGATTACTAAATTCCCTTATGCAATCACTTCGTATTGTTTCTTTTGTTTAATACCATGCTGCACAAGCTAAAACCATATCAAACAATCCAGTAAAATACTTTATTGCATTAAAAAAGCATAAATTAAAACACCAAATCGCCATCTTGAATGGGCCGGTTGAGTCTTCAATTTGCTACGCTCGCGCCTGTGCGGAGGTATAGGAGACTGCTAATCTAGCCTACTATAGGGGTTTAATATCATGCTTTCAACTCACAACCCATGACGTTTTCCACGATACCGTTCAAGAATACCAATTCCTTCGAAAACGAAAACGACTTCGTTTTCAAATTGCGTTTTCAACTCATCTCCCACGAACTCAAGAATTGGGGTCCAGTCCTTATACCGTCGTTATACCATGGTTATACCACCTATACCCAGGATGTACATGAATCCGGGTCTAGATATTTTTACATCCTATATTGTTACTGCTAATACCATAGAATTTAAATCAACTTTGATAAAAATATTATATTTTAGCAAATAATTTTGTAATGGAACTTGAAAAAGTAATGAGATCACACACATAACAAAAACTTGTAGAAATACAGCCAAACCTTACACACTCAAAAGGAATGAGATCAAAAAAAAAGGGCCAAGCTCATCTACCCTTCCACATAAACGTACAGTGTCCCATAACAGCATCCTCGAAAAGCTTGGCAAAATAGAATTTGCATGTTATTACGTTTAAATTAATTAGAAAAAAAGAACTTGGATAAACTATTACGTTAAATTAAAAATCGCAAATTCTATTTTGCCAAGCTTTTCGAGGATGCTGTTATGGGACACTGTACGTTTATGTGTAAGGGTAGATGAGCTTGGCCCTTTTTTAGATCTCATTCCTTTTGAGTGTGTAAGGTTTGGCTGTATTTCTACAAGTTTTTGTTATGTGTGTGTCTGGTATATCACGACCCGGCACCTCCACCAAATCTCTAGAATATTAATTTCAAGTCTGATAAACGTTGACTTGAGGTCTTGGTCTTGCTGTTTGTTGACCAGTTAGTGTTGCAATAAAGTCACGCGTGGATTAGGAATCAATCCGACCTATTATCAAGGCAGAATCAATGATGATAGTCATTAAAGCACACAAGTTTAAAACTTTGGTATTTACACAAGTAGCTGGTTACAACACGTTGGTTGTCACAGTTACGAACAAAACCTGTGGACGTTCGTCTCGACCATTAGTATCTATGGTCTCGACTAACAGTGACGTCAATTGTTGATATCATATAACAGTGATATTATCATTATTAATGTCAAATAATAAAATATAAAGGGAAGATTGGTTTAAGAAAAGCACAACAAAGATCATAGCTTCGGCAAGTCTACTTTTGACCAGGCTTTGGGTAGTAGGGCGTATAATATG
>JAMZAV010006447.1:0-35726 GCA_024449915.1 Sweltsa coloradensis
AAATACTGTGATTGACTTTTTGAAAATATTGCTGGTTTGACCACTCAAGTTTTACGGGGCCCATGATAAACCTGTTGATTGATGTCGTTGTTATTGTTGTTATTTTCTCCTTCCCAAGGTTTGCACCACTGCAGAGAATCGTTACTCCGCAACTCGTCTCTTCTGATGACATTGCTGCCGACGCCAAGGAATTCCGTCTCTGGTCCGACATCGTAGTTCGCCGTCCTCTTCTGACATCGCGATCTGGTCCCTCGTCTGCCGTGGATGGTACTTAGTACTTACCCTGGGTAAGCTTTCTCGTAAATTATTGATACACACCGTTATTACCTGTACCAAATTCTTACCCCTTTACAAGTTCCCAAAAAAAAAAAAAAAAATGGTAGCTTACATTTTTTTGAAGTCGTAAACTCAAAACAATTACTTTAATGAACATGCCAAATACAATTGACTTTAGTTGGTTATAGTTACAAATCTCTACTTTGCCTTTTTGTTAATAGGCATTTTACCCTAATACAGCCCAGTCTGCCTCTTCATTTTAAATTTAAAGAACCCTTAAGCCTCCAGTTGGTATTTTTTTCTTTTTATGAGGAAGACGTATTGGATACAGTAAGATCTCTCTTATCCGAGTTGGATGAGACCGGGGGCACCTGGGATTTGCAAAAAACTCGGATGGCGCGGATAAATTGTTATTTGCTCTCGTAGCATAGCCTGATGTGGTAAAATGATATATGACACATGTAATGATAAAGGAACATAAAATACACACGATACACTTCATACAGGGTAAAACTAATGATTTAATAGCTTGTAATTCAAGCTCACGACACACGTACAAAATTTTAGGCCTACATGTTCGTAATAAAAACGTATGTCTAGGCCTAGGCCTAGGCCTAAACTCGACGCAGTGGGCCTGGGCCCTACAATGCAAACATAGGCCTGGGCCTAGCTCTTTTTTCTCATGGGGGAAAACCTCTCACTACTATGCCCGCGCTGAAGCTCACGACGCAAGATAAGTCGGGGAAAGAAATAAGATAAGCCCAGGAATAACAATTCAATGCGTCGTATTACGAATTTCGTGAATCGGTTGAAACATGATTGCATCTAGTTCCACAACGACCAACTTTGAACAGCTGTGTGGGGAGATGGCTGGATCGTATGCGCCAGCGCAGGGCGCGACGCACACTGACCTCTATATGCTCAGTGGGTGGCACTGACCTTACCCGGGGATGCGCCCGACGCACACTGACCACTGAACTCTAACGCTCAGTACACTGATGCACACTGCTCGAAAGTCGAATATATCGCCGATCTATCTTCTTTGCACTCACTCGTAAGGCATGCCTACAAATGTATGCGAGTACATTTAAAAAAGTGCGGCGCGGCGTCTGTAATTTTTTTTATGTTTTATTTACGTATTTAAAACTTAATTTTTTTTTTTTTTTTTTTTTTTTTTTGGCGGCTCGGTTAAACACGGAACATCGGATAAGAGGAGATGGAAAAGAGAAGATCTTTACGGGTAGTTTCATATTTTTACAATCATCCATCACTGGTTTTCTCTAAACAAAACTTTGAATAATAAATTTATATTAATGAGCTTACATTTCCATGGGTTGGGTTTTGATACTTGGTAGTCTTTATTTCAAATGGCTAAAATGTAGGGTTTCCCGTCGATAATCGAAATATCGTTTCCGATTATCGATATCAGTAATATGATATGATAATCGATTCAAGTATTTTGATATGATATGATATGATTATCGATTTAAATAGTGACATCGATGTTTTCGCGGTTTCCCATGCTTAAAAATGCCGCGCTGTCGTATCAACGCGCCGATTGGTTGTCGGAGTAGCCAACCGCTGCTCAAGTATAATGCCACGCCCCCGCCGCCAGGGGCGCATGCGCTCGCAGCGCGATACAAGGCGATACGAAAACATCGCCCGGCCCGATTGCGATGTATTCAGTACGGCTCGACGTGTTGTGGCGTGAACTTCTCTAGCGTCAGTCTGCCCAATTATATTAAATTTCGTGATGTTTTCTTCCGTTTTCTGCTTCCTAGGCTCAATTTGGGAATTTGATATGATAATCGATTTGGGTCTATGATACGATATATTTTCGATATGATAATCGATTCGATCCCTCCGATTATCGATCACGATTTTTCACATCGAAGGGCAACCCTACTAAAATGGTTTTCACACGTTTTGTTAAAATTTGCAGCCATACCTAGTTGGAAACTACATTGGGCCTAATGCTTAAACTTAGATGAATGAGTCACAATTTGATTTTCATGCTAACCACTACTGGAGTTTAGTAATATGAAATGTCACAGTAAGCCCATGGATCGTTAATCAAAATTTTGTTAATGAAAACTAAAATCAAAATCCACTTTTCTTAAATTTATTGGGAAAATAAATTGTGCATATGACTTGAGCGAGTTCCCCATTATTGATCTTTATGTTCCAGGCCTCTCCGCTGCACTACCTTCATCTCATGCGACCGTTAAAGACTTCGCCAAAAGAACTTCTACATCACACTTGAACATCTGAACCACGTCTTCGAAACCTCGAGATCACCATGGAACTTCTGTTGTCCACAATTGTCAACGTCACACATGGGAATAATAATCTTTGTTCTTTACGATCAGTTTAAAAATATCATATCTTTATTTTTAACTGTTTTTGGGTGAGTTAAGTTAGCCTAGGGGATGTGAGGATTTAAGTCCCATGCAGGTCAGAACTAGCTACAGGTAGAGGAGGAAACGGCGTTCTCACTCATGTAAGTCCCAACGAGTTCTATTGAACAGATTGGAAAATATGCACAGAAACCAACGAGTTCTATCGAACAGATTGGGAAAATATGCACAGAAACCACTAGCAAGTAAGTCCAACAAGTTCTATCAAACAGATTGGATAATATGCACAGAAACCACTAGCAAGTAAGTCCCAACGAGTTCTATCGAACAGATTGGGATAATATGCACAGAAACCACTAGCAAGTAAGTCCAACTTGTTCAACCAAACAGATTGGGATTAATGCACAGATGCCAACGAGTTCATTCGAACAGATTGGATAATATGCGCAGATACCACTATAGAATTGGTTAATTCTCAGTATTGGTACCTACCAGTCCGTCCCTTTTAATGTTGACAATTCAAACTGCTTCTTAGGGTCTTTAGATTTGAATTAAAACTATAATTTTGCTGATGCTAACTTCACTGTGTCGGAAAGTTTATTAAGGCTAAATATAAATTTGTTCATGCAACTCAAGTTACGAACACACTACACAGTAAACAATTCTATATGGGTGCTGGTATTAATTTTTTTGCATTCTTACAATTAACATTTGAGCATGTTACATTATTCATAGCCTTTCGTATTGTACTCATAATCATGTCATGACGACATATTAGTATAGAAAGTGGTTCTTCTATAAAGCTTAACTATGACTGGTTATAATATACAACATAATTATTTACTAGCAAGGTATCTATCTATACACAGGTCACCTTATTAATATTTGAATAGTTACAGAAAATACCTATTTTTTGCGGCAGTGTCCCCAAGATCATTGAATGGCCCAGCACTCGACAGCTTAAATGATGAATGTTAGATCATTAGTACAACTTTATTTTTTTAAACAAAGCTCTGCCTTTACATTAAGGTTGCCTTAAGACACAGAATAACAAAAAGAAATTAATTTACATTTATACAAATTACGTTTAACAATAAGTAAAATAAGTTACAGATTATGAAAAAATAGAATGAAATGAAAAATGAAGTGAGAAGTATGATTTGTGACGTATAAAAATAACAAATACTGATTTATACTTGTTACTTCTTGCTTTGGCCATATAGATGATTTCTAAAAATCAAAATCGATCCCTTTAAAGCAAGGAGCACCAAGTCATAAATAAACTCGCATTAAGTCTAAAACGTTGCAAAATTTGACAAAAAAATCCGGTATCGTTCCTCTTGCTCCTATTAAGAGCCCGATCACCTCAATTTCCTTTATACTATATTTGGTGAGAAAATATGGAACGGTAGCCTCGTAGATGTCTTTCTTTTCTCGATCCACCTTCTCCGCATGTCCAGTATCTCCTTCAAATCTTATGGTAGGGTCAATGATATAGCCGTGGCTAGTTATTCGGTTAATGGCAATTATATCCACCCGACGGCTACTGTCATTAGCTCCCAAGCACGCGACTTCTTCATATACTTCCAAACCTTTGAGTTTCAGTTGGTTTGCTAGGGCAGATCGGATGCTATGGTGGCGATTGTTCCTTAGAAGTTCTCCATGTTTACAAGAGCCAAGAACGTGAGGTAAAGTTTCTTTCTCACTGAGGCAATGCCTGCAGTGGTAACCGTCTTGACTCCTTCCGTGCAGAGACCTTACAGGTGCAACGTCACATGTAAATTTCAAGGCATCTCTCCATTCTGATGACGACAAAACCGAGTTGGGTGCTAATCCATTTATTGGCTGGAGTGTACTCCTTGTACATAGATACACCACGGACCCCTTTTGGATCAGTGAACACCACTTACCATATTCTTTGATTCGCATTATATCTCTGATTTTCCTGCTTGTTACAGAATACAGTGCACCTAACATGATAAGTAGGTAACGACAATGGTTTTTTCTTCACAGTGCGTGAGGAAGGGTCTCGGGGCCCCGCGGGGCCCATGTTACGTAGCGTACACCTCAAGGAAACTCTTCGTTGAACGGGAAGTTATGGGCTGCAATCCATGGACGGACTCGCACCGTCTTGGATCAACCTTCCTCAACGCTGCCTGCCACTTTGAACTTCAAGATGACGCGCGGAATATGGTGCACGCTCTCTCTACGAGCAAGGTACGTTCCTAAAATGTTGGTTATGATTTATGGTCTAGTGGCCCTCGTTGGTCTAGTGTTTCAAAGTGCAGAAGGTCCCGGGTTTTGATTCCTGCTTCTGGCAAGAGTTTTTTTTAAATTTAATTATTTGTTTATTTTAAAAAAATTTTTCACGTTTCTAAATATTATAATAACAAATCGGTAGCCAGCAGCACTTCGCGGACCGGTAGCAACCTGTCTGTGGACCACCGGTTGGGAACCACTGTGCTATTGTCTTCAGATGATATAAATATAATCCTAAGCTAGAGTGAGGAATTACTACATTGTTATACACACTATCTGTATCATGATGATTCATTGCAAATAATTGCAGCCAAAAATGCTGGCATATGTTAATTAATCATGTACTAGCTATTTTGTATATTATTTATTTCTTGACGTAGACGCATGGATTTAGCATTTTGTACTAAAAATACTGCATTAATTAGTACAATTTGTGAAAACTTAACAAAAAGCTTTTTCTTTACTGAAACTTCTGAGTTTACCATTGATATTACCACTAGTAATTTGTTGTATCATCTGGGTAGTGTTTTTTTTCCTTTTTGTGCAAGAATTGATATTCTTAATTGGCTTTACCTTAGTTTCCACTTGTGTTCACGCATTTCAAGTGTAAGGAGCCGGAAACCATTTGATTGACCAGAAGTTATGGATTCGCAGCCAAGTGCTTATTCTGAGATAGGAAATAATTGTGCTACATTTGAGTGCTAAAACAAACGTAGGTTTGGAAAATTATATTTTTGTATCTTCAAACATATTCTTTAACAAGTGACTGGTGGTCCCAGGTTTAACTCGCATCATTTTTCTTACAGTGTTTTCTCGCTTGATTTCAGATCCCTACAGCTCGTCGGGAGAGAAGAACATCGCCGGTAGCCGCCCCCGTGATTGAAACTGCTGCGTCCTGGCCCAGGTTTATCTGAGGTTTTCCCTCGGGCCGTCAAGACGAATGTCGGGAACAAGTATAGCAGTCCTCAGACAACACGCATCCAGCGGCCGCTACCAACGTACGTCGGCCATCGCCAAGAGAAACGTCTACGAAGCCAGAGACGTTTTTAACAGTGGAGTCAAGAATCTTGGAACATCCGTGAACAAATATTTCACAAAACAAAATCTAAAATGTAAAGCAAGATTTTGTAACGATGGAACAGTAAAGATCAAAATCATAAACAAACAATATTAATTACAATTGAGCACGTGCATAAAACAGTTGACAATAGAGCTATTAAAAAGTGAGCATTTTCACCTCAAAATTTTCCATGAAGCAATTTTTTGAATTTTTGAAGCCTCAAAGTAAGAAGCAAAATGTCTGCTAGTTTATGCATACTGCCCCTCAATTGCTATTATTTATTTCATCTTTAAGCAAGACCTACCTGTAATTTAACATAGTTCCAATCCGACAAGTACTAGTTAGTAGGTAGTTTCCATTTTGAAATCGTCCATAAAAAAGTAAATTCTACTTTTTTGTCTTGGTAGTAGACATAGTATTTTCCTATTGAAGCCAAGCTTTCCTACTATGGTTTTTATGCAAGCTAGTATCATTATTCATTTTATAGTTGGCTTGCCTGATTGTGGTGGCAATAATAATAATACGTTTCTTGATAGTAACATGACATTTGCCTGCAAGCGAGAGACCCTGCATTTTCCACGTTTGGCAAAATATATAGCAGTCGCTGAATTAGCATCCGAAACCTATAATGCTGACAAAATGCATCACTTTGCTAGTATGGTATGTTGTCATATTATAATTTTGCTACAAAGATGCCAGTTTGAATATTAAATACTAGAGCTGGACCGATTCCGATACCGAGTCTTGAGACTTGGCGAGTCTTCGTAGAATCGGTAGAATCGCCGATTCCGAGTCCTGGATCAAGATTTTCGATGCCGATTCTTTGTTTGAATTTCGCGCGCGGAAGAATTAATCGAAGGTCGATAGTCGAAATTGCTCGCAAATCGACTTTCCACAGAACTCGCAAATCTTAAAATGGCGGATTTTTCTGGACGCTATTTTCTGGACACTTGAGATAGCAAGAAATATTATTTATTGTTGATGCTGGTGGATTTTCTGCAGGTGAAAAAGGGATTATAATGACATCGACGCGTAATTTTATCGATCTACTAATAAAGTTTTCATGGGACAGTAACAGTCCAAATGTATCCCGAAAGCAGGCCTAGGCCCATGGCGGGCCTAGGGCCTAGGCTATTCCTAGGGCGAACCGGGAGGGCCTAGGCCTACTAATGTTGATTTTGATGTATTGTCTTCAGGTTTGGCTATGAAGTGGCATTGCCCCCTTTATTTCATCGATCTTGTAATGATTTTTTTATCGGGAAGTGATGGGGATATTGGTCCAAGTGTTATCCCGTAAGCCTAGGCTAGGCCCCTACAGGCCCAGGCCGACCTTACCAAGACGCGTAGGCCAAGGCCTATTTTTTTATAACAGTTTAAGATCATAAAAAACTATTATTTTAAAGTTGATTTTGATGTTGTCTTCAGTTTTGGCTGATTTTTTTTCGGAAAGTGATGTCGTGTTGGTTGGGTTTTGCCTAGGCCCTAGATCTAGCCTAAGGCTTAGGGCCTAGACCCACCCCTACCCCTAAAACGTTTTTCCCCCCCATGATTAAAATAGGCTAGGCCTAGCCTTTATCCTAAGAATCCCAATGCGCTATATTTGATATTTGTAATATTATTATTGAGATATACTAAGCCGGGAACCTAGGCCCTAGCCTAGGCTAAGCCTACTTCTGGAGATGGCTTTTCCAAAATGACTGGTTTTTGAGCTTGCACACGGAAAATGTATAGGTATTAGGTAGGGCCTAGACCTAATGATGGTGAATTTTTAAACATTTTTCATTATATGTTGATCGCTAAATCTCGATATTTGCTCGATCACAAATCTCCCTCGAAATTTAAGCAGGAATTCTCATTGCTGCTCATTTAAACTGCTGTTCTGCTGTTCACACATCCTATGAAATAAAACTACTATAGGGAATTATTAATTTTCCTTGCCATTTTAAAAAAAGAATCGGCATCGCTAAGAACGGTGAAAGAATCGTTAATAATTGGAATCGGAATCGGAAATCGGCAAAAAGTGAATCGGTCCACTCTATTAAAATACTCAAGGTTAGCACCAACATACAAAAGTAATATATTTGACTTTCCCCAACTTTCATCACTTCTTTCAACTGTGATGATAATTGCTATAATTACAAAAGTTTTTTTGATAATTTATTATTCTGTTACACATGTCATGACAAAGTTTAACTTGTAGTAATAAATCATCATTATGGTTAGCAAAAAAGGGGTTTATTTGGTTTTTATAAATTCAAAAATTCCAAACAAAACTGGGGTTCAAAGCCCTGTCTCCCGCTTGCTATGGGGGACATCAAGTTTTTCGAGTACTGGAGTGTTTCCCAATCACCAAATCAAAATGACACAGGATAGTTAATTATCATCTCACATCTTGTAATAGTAAAAACTGAAAACATATCTACAATCAAGCCCTCTAAGTCCTTCTTTAAAATTGACAAACCTTATTTTTACTTTGTTAAAAAAGAGTTCTTTATAAGTGAGCTCGACTGTATGGACTCTAAATCGCGTCCCTCGCAAAAAGACCCAAACTTGTCGTTGCTCCACTGATCGAGTGATCGTCCTACGACAGCAGGCCCCCAGTCGCCCCCAGAGCCATCGCAGAGAAACATCGAAAGGTAGGTAATGTTCTAGTATTAGACTGAATAGGCCGTTCTGATGGCATTACAACTGGGAAAGTATATTTAAATTATCTTTGGAAAATTCAGTCTACCGCCTTTGGCACCAAGTTTCCGTTTCCGAAACGTTATAAATATAATAAAATAAAAGATTAATTCCACAAAAGTGTTTTAAATACCATGCAATGGTTAGCAAAAGTTCTTGAATATACCGGCACTGTAGTAATCATTAATTATCAATGGGCACAATAAAATATGAGTTTGAATCTGGATGCACAACAGTCGGTCCTCTTGCATACCCCCTGCACAAGGGGTGAAATGGATACACTAACTTACGGAGCAATAAACTTGGAGGCTGCCATAGAAAATATCTGAAGACCCATCTCTATGGTTGCGTTCCGTTAACTGCAGGACGTACTGAACCAGTTAAACCAGCTAGTGTCATGGCGGCGTTGCTTCCAAAGTTAATCAATTGCTTTATTTGTCCAGAAAATATGAGATGATATTGCAGTGGACTCTAATAAAAATAATAATTCGGGATGAGCTAAGAAAATTTTTTTTGCGAGCTTACACCTATTTTTAATTTTCAAAAGCTTGCAAGTTGCAACTAATGGGTCAATGACTTTAGGCCTAGCTAGATGACTGTTTTCAATATTTCGCCAAGAAAATAATTTATTTAATCGAGAATAAACGTGAAATCTTATTTCTCTTCGGGTTTACCCTAACACACACATAACAAAAACTTGTAGAATACAGCCAAACCTTACACACTCAAAAAAAATGAGATCTAAAAAAAGGGCCAAGCTCAATCTACCCTTCCACATTTGCGCTTCTTAAATTCATAACGTACAGTGTCCCATAACAGAAATCCTCGAAAAGCTTGGCAAAATGAATTTGCGATTATTAATTTAAACAAATAGTTCATCCAATTTTCTTTTTTCTAATTAATTTAAAACGTAATAACATGCAAATTTTATTTTGCCAAACTTTTCGAGGATGCTGTTATGGCCCACTGAGTACTTTATGAATTAAGAATGCGCAAATGTGGAAAGGGTAGTTTGAGCTTGGCCCTTTTTTTAGATTCATTTCTTTTGAGTGTGTAAGTTTTGGCTGTATTTCTACAAGTTTTTTTTTTTTATGTGTGTGATCTCATTACTTTTTCAAGTTCCATTACAAAATTATATGTTAAATATAATAATTTTAATCAAAGTTGTTTTAAATTTCTATGGTATTAGCAATAACAATATAGGATGTAAAATATCTAGACCCGGATTCTGTACATCCTGGGTATAGGTGGTATAACCATGGTATACCCCACGGTATAAGGACTGGACCCCAATTCTTGAGTTTTGTGGGAGATGACTGTTGAAAACGCAATTTGAAAACGAAAATCGTTTTCGTTTGACACTTTAAAAAGATATGCGGTATAGCAAGAGCTCGAAAAAATTTCTATATTTATTTTGATGGCAGTGCAGTGCAGTTGCGTGAAATGATTTGATTGTTGCAATTATGTAAACAAACAGATGAGCAAGCGCATATTATTTTGACACCTTGCTTCGACATTGTGTTTGTGTGTATTGGGGTGACAGAACTATGTTGGCTGGCCTAGGGTTTGGCTAGGCTTGCCAAACATGTAAAGTAAGTAATAATTTTATCTAGTCCTATAGCCTAATGGAACTTTAGACCTACACTGTTGTATTATAAATAATTTTCTACATCTGGGCCTAGGTCAGGACGGTTTCTGATTGTTTTATGAGAGTATAAAAGACAACTTTTCTCATTTCACACATAGAAGCAAATTTAAAATGTCCGCCATTTTGTTTACGTATCGCACTTTCCCGCCGTACTCTGCTTATACCGTCAACAAGTGTCAAGTAACTATGGTTACTTGTTGATTGTATAAGGCTTATTTAAAACCTTTATTTGGAAGCCTTCCAACAACCTTTTTCAACTTTTTTTTTTCAAAAGAGACTATAATACTATAACCTTAATGTCCATGTAAAATATGAACATTGTAGTCCCCCCCTTTGGTCAAAATCGGGGCCGCGTATTAGATTAAGTAGCGTATAGCAGTAGGAGTAGCTAACACCTTAAAGTGATTTTAGCATTTTTTCAAGCCATTTTTTCACAAGAAGGAAGGGTCGTACCCCAATAAAATTTGGGCATTGTTTGTCGGTACTAAATCCCCGTTTGTGATTTTTTCAAGTTCCATCATTTTTACATGACGGCTGGGTAAACCTCGAAATACCCCAATCGTTTGGGTGTAAAAGGGTGCTTGAGTGTGTAGCGCACCGCGGATTGGCTGCGGCGCCCTAACGGCACCTAGATTATTAATATTAGTTTTAAATTAACTGCCGTTTAATTTTTCCGGGAGGGCTGCATTGCTTGGCGGGATGTTGCAAGCTGGAACCATTCCGTTTTTCTGGGCCTACTGACGCGCAGGCTACATTTTTGGGTTTTACTCGGCTCCCAGTAGACCAGCAGGTAACGGAATGCAAGTTGATATTTTGTTACCATTTGGGACCAGCTGACATCTTACTCTAGTGACAAGCTACTTTGTTTTTACTTTCATGCAAACATCTAAATTTGATCGAAATTAGGGAATTGTATAACATTTCAGACTCCTAGAAACTAGTTAAACAAAATCCAAAAGAATATTAATTTATTTTTTTTACCAGATTGCAACAGATGACTTTCAGAGGCAATAATTTTGGAAAAAAGGAATTTTCCACTCTAAAAACTGTAAATTATAAATAATTTTCAACATCATTCACGGGTTTAGGGCAGAACAAAACAAATATGCAATGCCCCACCATAAATAGGTACCGGGAAATAATTTCTCATAACTACATTTTATTACAATCTGCAAGTCATTTACAAGATCTCACATCAACTTTTAAATAAAAATTTTCAGGAGGGAGAGAGATATTAAAAGCTTTCAAACTAAATGGTGAATTATTTTCACCTCTTTGGCAGGGTAAAAAAAAATTTTATTTTCAAACGAAATACTTGCCCTGCTTATAGATAGACAGTCAATAATTCAATTATATTCCAAAGCAAAATGTGAAACTTGAGGTAGCTATTAGTTTAATTAACTTAAGCCAGCTTTCTCGATTTGGCCCTTTTTACGCTCACAGTAACACGTTGCTAAACCAGTATCGTAAGTCGTAACACCACTTTGAATTCAAACCATTTAAAAATTTTACCGTTTTCTGTCCTTTTCAAAGTTCGATTGATCGAGAGAAGAACGTCCGCGATTATCGATAATCGATACTGCTCATTTTTTCAGAGGCCTTTGTGTTGATAAAATTTTGTGAATTTTTGGTTGAAAATCGATGATATTAAGGAAATTTTTTTAATATTATTATCAAAATTTTATTACATTTAAATGTCCTCTTATATGCGTTTTTAAAAACCTTGTCCTGGGATGGTGCCATTCCTGTTTTCTTTAATTCTTGTGATCATTGCCAATTTTGCAGGTTCACGTCGTTTTTTAAGCCTGCCCTGAGCCTGCCCTTGAGCAAAGGGATTGGATACACAAACCCTTGGGCCCTTTGGGAAATTTGCTGCAACCAGCCTTTGTGGGGTTTTTCTGCCCTATTTTTGTTCCAGTAAGTAATTTCCAAATTTTCAAAATTATAGGCCTGGGCCTACCTAGTAGCTAGGCCTACTATCTAGCTAGGGGCCAGGCCAGGGCCTAGCTAGGCCTAGGCTAAAGCTAGTCTATTGAAACTTCATGACCCCACCTAGGCCTAGGGAGGCCAAACCCCTACCTAGACTCAAAAGGACCAATCGCCCGGTTGCCCTAGGGTTACCAACTTGGGTCAACTAGAATTCCGGCCCAAAGCTCCCAATTTTAGTGGCACACAAGGGGTCTGGGGCGAAGCCCCAGCCGCCGGAGGCGAATTTTTTTGGGGACCTTTAACCTTCAAAACAGCCGGATACGTTTTTAAAGATTCAATGACTTGATATCGTTGGATGGAATCTGGGTCAACTCTACATTAATTATAAATTATAATAACAAAGCAAACCAATTTAATTCTACCCATTTTGTTTATTTATTACGAAAAACATTTTGGGAAAGATGAATATTGTAAAAGTTAAAAAAAATTTGAAATCCAGTTTATCGTTATCCAATTTGTATATTATAGGTATATTATATTTTGTTGAACAATAACTATTTACTAAAATTATGATGATTTATAAATTACCAGTTTTCCGTAGGTACCTTTACTAGTTTAAACTGAAATCTCATGTTTCTGCTTGGCCCCAAAGTGCTGATTGACTTGGCCGGCGGATTTTTCAAGTAGCGCCTGCGCCTCGCCAAGTGCACATACAATACAAGGGTTGGGGAGGGTAGTGGGAAAAAGGGCAGTCCCCGCTCTCGAGCACGACCTAGCTGGAGTAGGACTACGGAAAGGCGGTTACATGAAGAAACTAACTTTTATTCCAAATTAAAAACCCAACAAATGTCCCAACTTTAGAGAGAAAAACACAAATTTCCCTGCAATACTCTAAAATCAATAAAATGTAGGCTATCAAAAAATGACTTTTCACAAATTCCGACAAAGTCCGCCCGGAATGAGGCAATTCCTTTTCGGCCCAAAAGGCATCAAATCAGGAGCCCGGGGGAGAAATTTTCCGACGTTGGCAACCCTATCTAGCCCTACTCAAGATCTTTACCTTTGGCTCTTCATTTAGCAGGTTACACAGAATTACTCAGCAATGGGTACAGGTACCCTTTCGGTTGGTAGGCCTATATGGCAGTTTTTTATGTTTTTTTACCTAAAAAAACCTTTAACGTCGCTATTTAGATCTTAATTTACCGACAAAACCTTTAACGTCGCAAATTTTAAATCTAAAGTCCCTCTGATCAAAAACGTCCATCCCCAACCCGAAAGAGGTTCCAGCAAATGTTAGGCCCTAGGCTAGCCATATGCAGATTACATAACTCCTACGGTAACAATTCCTTTATGGTTACAAATGGGCTCCGCCCGGACTTCTTCGGTTGGTATGGACCGGTTTTTACACTGTTATTTTTCAGAAAAAACACTGAAAACACTACCGGTAAGTAGTTTTGTAACGAAAGGAAATTCGGTGTGCGCTCTTATCGATTATATCCTAGAACTAGTGCGACGCACTGTAGCCGCGGAAAGTTGGGTAACCTAACGAAGGGTGTATTGTAAAACCGGGTCCATCCAACCCAAAGAAGTCCCCGCCCGTGGCAACCATCATTCCTCCCAGACCAAATTTACTGCCCCCCCTTAACACTTACTAAATTCCCCCCAAAAGACCCACTTGCCACCAAGCTACATCACAGACAGTCATTCACTTCCCTAAACAACCCTTTTCCTAGAAACCATACCGACCCAGATACGTTCTTACTACGGTAATTTTTCCACTGGAACTTCCATGAATGATCCCCCACCCCTTTTTCCCTGGAACTTTTTTGGGTTTGGGTAGGACATTTTTTGATCAGTAGGTACTTTAGATTTTAAAATGCAACTTTTTAATTTTTTGTAGGTACATAAAAAAAACTTCCATACAACCAAAAAGTCCCTTTCCCCTAACCTCCCTTCTTCCCTCTAATGACTCCCAACTTTTCAAGTGGCACTGTCAAATATGTGCCACCTTTATGTCACAAGATAACCCTTTTCCGGGAACCTGTCGAGCATCCGTGACCACCCCCTACCCTCCAATGAGTTCCTAACATAGTCTGCAACTAGGCTAACCCTCTCCATAATTTTTTCTCCCTACTGAAGTCAAACTAACTGGCCTATAATTTCCTATTGTAGGCCTAGGCTACTACAATCTATTGCGCATTCTTGAAAAAAATCAAACCAACAGCCAGAGTTTTTAAAAGAATCTGGGTAATTTAATTATGCATTATAGGCCCTACTGCCTCATGAAAAGTAAGTTTCTATTTCAGGTGAAGTGAAAATCCCCTTTTTGGTTGAAAGTCCGTTATATTTAAAATAAAACGGTAAGGGTAAGGGAAGGGGGTTTGTAGGCTAGTTTTTTTTTTTTAATAAAAGCAAAAACCTTTACGTTTCTATGTTTTTTTTTCTTTTCGGTTTTATGTTGTTTTTTATTTCAAGCAAGACGCACACAGGACAATTGAAATGACATTTAAAAAAAAAAATCTAAATAGGCCTACTCGCCTTTTTGGACATATGGTTGTTGGGAAAAAGTTGACTAGATGGATTAAGGTACCTAACATAAACCTATAGGGTTAGGATTAGGAATATCATAATATGTGCTTTTTATGACTGTTTATGTAGCCTACTGCTGAGTGCTTAGGCCTACTTTTCATGAGGGGGGTAGGGCTATATGCATAATTACCGAACCTGGCATATTTTAAACCCACCCCTATCAGCTGTGACGTCATCTGTAAACCCAAAACTACAACACGTTCAATATATAGGTACCCTAGGCCTATATAAAATATATTATATAGCCTATAGGGCTAGGCCTTAAAGGTATTACTTTTTTTCAGACCAGAAATTCCCCAATCATTATAAAAGCCTAGCCCTTAATAATAATAATAATAATAATAATAATAATAATAATAATAAATGGCCTATCAGCCACTCCGGCTCGTCACGGATGTTACATTTCACTCTTTATAGAGCTAAAAATCTTAAACTAACTAATAAATTGTAATGTTTTATACTGAAAACAATTGTGTTAACACACTACCTACCATTAGGTGAAAAAGATTTTTAAATGAAATTGTAATTTTTAATATATTGAGTGAAACGTGGTGTCACGGATGTTACAAATTTTTTGGAAGTGGATCCCCGGGTCATCATCAAAAGATAGAAAGTTCAGGTCCCTGAAACCCCGACAGCTAGATTTCCATATACATAGAGCTAATCCATGAAAGATGAACCCTTCAATCACCCATTCATTGTTTTAAAAAAAATTATATCAATTGTTATGATTTTTTGTTGCGTCACGGATTTACAATGGTTTTTGTCAAAGGATGTTACACACACTTTGCCTTGCCAGTTTCCAACCATTTTCAATTCATATTACTAGGTATTCTTAGTTACAAATTCAAGCACTCCTTATCTATAGTAGGCCTATCTAAAATTTTTGGGTTCAAAATAAAATTGTAAAATAAAATAAATGCGATGTTAAGAGTAGTTGCTGAGGCTGGCGCGGAGACGATTTAGACGCTAGCATTCTGGTTATTCCGGGTAAACGGTTTATAACACTGTTATCAAATTTCACACTAAAAGGTAATAAAGAATAAATCTATGCCATCCAGTATGCGTATTTCTAAATTAATTCATTGATTTTGAATTAAAATTTTGAGAAAACATCGAAATTTACTCCATTTTGGTCAACTTTGGGAATTTTATACATATTTTTTTAAAATCAAATTGCATACTGGATATCCCAAAGTTTAAATCAATGTGAACGCGTAGGTTAATCTGTTTTTATCCCAAGATAAACGGTTTGGTGGGAATTTCCAGAATTGGAATCCTTGTTTTGGATTGCTCATTTTTTCACGTTTTGGACTTTGGGCCCTTTTTCTCGCAATGGATCTTTAAGGCTTAATTATTGCAACCAATTGCAGATATCAATACAAATGTACTTTAATAACATCCATGCAAAATTTGGTAATGATATTACCAAACCCTTCAGCAGAAAACATCAACACCAGAGTACGCACTTTTTAGTTGGGCAAGCTCGGTTCTTAACTCTTAACGTATTCCTTTATTTGTATAATATTATAATGATAGTTTTCCAATATTATGTTTATAAATGTTTTTAAACCCTTTCAAATAGGTAGGGTAGTGTTGTTTTTTATAATAAATACAAAATTTTACAAACATGTAATAGGGTACAATACTATCGAAGTTTGGAAGTAACAGTTACAAGGGCCATACATTTCCCGTATTAAAAATCTAGACAAAAAAGATTAGGCTACACATCAGCAATTTTTTTTTTTAAATAAACCCCTTCAAAACAATTGATTGATCATATTTCAAGTGCGTAATCACATCACAATCTTTTAAAAACATCCGTGACATGTAACATCCGTGACACGTAACATCCGTGACATGTAACATCCGTACACTATTTCTCAGAAATGTTTTAAAGCTATGGGCACTTAAAAATCGTTAAAGGTTAGTCCACAAGTATATTGTCAACATCACCAACTTGTAGCAAAATGTAAAAACTATTATACACCAAAAACAACTTTTTTGCCTTTATGGTCACGGATGTTACATCACAAAAATGATTACATATATTCATTAATAAATGGTGTGATATAATTACATAAAGACTTGAAATTCACAGTTTAGATCTTCACACATAACCTTAACTTATGACTGCTTAAAATGGGGTACCAGCTGATTCTTTAGAATACCAGGCTACCAACTTAAAAAAAAAACCATCGTCCACTTGACACCAACAAAAGCTATAAGTTCAATGGCAAATACAGACTAATAGTTTATTTTACAAAATAAAACTATTTTTGGTTTCATAAAATTACATGCATTAAACTTTCTAATAATAAAAACATTTTTTGTAAATTTAATTTTTTTAGTTTTTTGTACTTTTCCCCTTTTGAGCCGGAGTGGCTGACATGCTCTCCCGCAGAGCGCTCGTGTAGGCCTACCTCCTACCCTACTCACTGCTCGGCAGATTCATTGAGGATATGGCATTATAATCCTTTCAACGTTCACAGCCCTCTACATAATTATTATAGTCCTTAAATTAGAAAATATCTCTCATTCCCGACCACATTTGACACGAGTTCTTCTTGATAAGGCGTCCCTAAGTGGATGGCCTTTTCTATAATATAATATAGGTACCGTACCTTTCAGTAACTGACAAGCTCCCAACAAACAAAAATTACTTCCCCTACATAAATTTGTCTACATTTGATTGGAAAGGGTTTTTGAGTGTAAAAAAAATGTTTTTTTTGTTCAGGCCTTCGCTATGGTGGATCGTAGCCCGGGTTCCGACTCCGAGTACTACTTCGAGCTGTCCGTTCCTGCTGAATAGTTAAACGGGATGAAACAGGCCTACTTACAATCAGTTTAGGAAAGGTCTATCAAACCTTAATACTTAAAGGCTAGGCCGAGACAGATTTGTAAAAACCCGGGGATATTAATCCTGGTTTTTTTTTAAAAAAGTTCAGGGATAAGCTGCTTCTTTTTGAAGATGCTAATATCTTGCCTCAATTGCTGTAACCTACTTGACTTCAAGATCTCTACTCTACCTAAAATTTTCCCCATAGCTCATTCATGAGGCCTTACATTTTTTAACACTATTCAAGTCCCCAACTCTGTGTTACCATGTAGATGGCCTAGGCTTATTAGTTAAATTAACCATGAAAAAAATTCTCACTGAGTTTTCCAAATGGCAAGCACGTTTGTTTACGAGTCAGGAATCGATGCCACTTCAGTTGGTTCAGTGCATCTTTTTGGGAATTGACTATTAGTCTATTAGGCATGTATTTCTGTGATTGCCGTTTTGTTTCACTATCCCCTTTGCCACTTCTCAAATCAAATACCGGGGGCCTACCTTGATCCAATTTAATCTCATTGATTCTTCTTTTTTTCAGATTACGGGTATATCGGATGCGTTCAAAAAGTGAAGGGACATTCACCCCCTTCGTTGGCCCTCCCCCCTGCCCATAACGAGTGATCAATTTTTTAAATTTAAACGTCTTTGATTTGTCGTGCTCCAAATTACACATTCAAATTCCTTAAAAATGAACTACCTTTTTAAGAAATGGCAAAAGAGACTGAATAATTTCTGTTCCCCCCGGTAATCAAAAAATTCTCAAAAGATTTTTTTTCTTTTATTTATTCTTTGTGGTCGTGTCGGGCCCGCGTGTGTTTAGCATTTCTTTACTCATCTATTTTCATTGTTCAACTCAACTGAAAAGTGCTGGAACATCCAGTTCAAAATGGTGGCCTACATTCGATCCTGTCTCGTCATCGACATCGTGTACCCTACTTGCCTAGGAGTTGAAATATGGTGAGCCCTCACCACCATTACCTTACCTTCTTTGTGGGGGGTGTGCAGCGAGTGTTAAAATAGTGCACCCCCTTTACTAGGCTGTTTCTGACACCTAGTGCAGAGCACTAATAATTCAGCTAGTGGGTTTACATTGATTTTTAATGTCATTCCATTGTTGATGTATGAGTTGTGCAACACATTTCTGTTACATTTCCACCACTGATAGAAAACAAAACATATAGGGGTAAGTGGGTTAAATGGGAACATGGGGTAATAGGAACAGCCCTAAATCTACCCCATATGACCTATTTAAAAAATACAAAAAATATTCCATGTGACCTTTTTATTTTCTCAACAACATATCAAAAAATCAGCTCATTCTGATGTTATTTAATAGTTTTCTGATTTTTAAAAACTACCCTACACTTAAAAGTTGATGTAATTTTTCGGTCAAAAAAACTTTTGAAAAAAAAAATATGTCCAAGAGTACCCTAAAAAAACAATTTGACATATAAAAAGTTCCCCCTAACTATGAACATGATTTTACAATTTGTTTTGCATTTGCTTATCTTAGTCCCATCATGGCTGTTAAGCCCCTGTTCCCATTTTCCCCATACCACCTCCATTTGGGGGTAATTAGGAACACTGGTTCGGGGTAATTTTGGGAACAAGTGGGGTAAAAAGGAAAAAACACAGTTAACCTATGGGTTATTTTTTATGGGGTAATGGGAACATGTCTCGATCTTTACAGCCATCTCAAATTGACCATTGTGTTGACCAGGTGTTGTGAAAATTGCCATTTTAGGCCTTTTTTCTGCTTGTTCCTCAATTTCTTCTGACACTTGGAAAAATATCACCTCAGTGCATTATTTCACAAGATTCCCATAAGATTGATGTGCGTTCCTAATTACCCCTTTCCCCAAACCGTTGATAAAATTTGATTTGAAAGTTAAATTCATCCCCCCTTCACAATTTTTCCACTTACTTTTTGCAGGTTGTAATAAACACTTAACTAATCCTATTGTCACAAAACAACTAAATATCTTTTTTGACACAAATGTAGCGCTTCGCTCCGCCCGTTTTTAATACATAATCTGATTTTGTTTCTTCTAGCATCCAAAAGTTTTTAACATTTTGACTTATTTTTTTTTTTTATTGAGAATCATACATAAAGATATGTCTGTTCCTATTTACCCCATTTTGTTTTACCTCACCCCAAATAAGCTCAGTGTTGTCTGTTCCCATTTACCCCCAAATGATGGGTAAATGGGAAACATCCACTTTTACATTTTGATTTTTTTTCCAAAAAACGTTTTAGGAAATGACACACAAGTTTTTCCCTTTTACACTACAACAGTGCAAAGAATAATGTACAACAAAAAAATCATAAAAAAGTCAATTGTACAACTTTTTACAGAAAGTCAAAGATGAAAAGTTCTAAAAGTGTTCCTATTTACCCCACTTACCCCTATATTTGGTAGGCCCTACATGTATAAAATCAAGGCTATTTTAAAAAAGAAAGAATTTCTCCTCTAGGCCAGGCTAGTCATTAAAACATTTGTCTAGGCATGTAGGCCTACATTTTTTTAAATCCAACACCAGAAACATGTAATGAACATTGTTCTCTGCAGAGCGGCTAAGGGTGACGATGCAAGATCGTTTTCAATCGGGGGCACACTTTGGCGATCTGCTTCACCCCCTTTGCCAACAGCACGCGGTTTTTCCCAAGTGGTCACCCACACTTAGCCTACTACCGACCACGCCCAATGTTGCTTTACTTTTGGTGATTATCGAGAACCGGGGTAGGCCTATTCACATGGCAAGGCCGTTGGCATACCAGTGTTCTCCCCGAAAAAAATGTTCACTGGGTTTCCATAAACATTGCCGGGGACTATATTCATAGGGTAGGGACAAATAGCGGGGTCCGGGGCTTGCCCCCGGAAAAATTTTGAGATCCTAGTTCATTTTGGTTTTTTTAGAGGTTTTTGAAGCCTTTTTAAAATGCTTTCTTTACTTGTTTTTTGGTAAGGAACATTTCAAATTTGTTAAATTATAGTCTAAACCCAAATTATAATTTTTTTTTCCCCTTTTTATGAGGCTGTGAAATTCTGTAAACCCTAGTCCTATTGTAACAATGATACATAGGGCCCCTTTTAAAAGTGATAATTTTTTTTTTTAAGTGGTTTTACTTAGATTTTTGGGGGTTTACAAAAACTACAACTTGAAAATTGTTTTATTTATAACTTTATTTGTATTACCCTACTTTATAATTTTCCCTACATCAAAAAAATTTGGGAAAAATTGATAAAAAAATTTTTCACTTGTGTGTGCTCCTTTTTGGGGCAGTAAAATGTTCACGATCAAGCGATATTGCCATTTTGCCATAACTTATTTTTTTTTCGTTCAAATGCTTCCCTTGTCGGTTTTCTATACAGCGAGATTACCCCCCAGTTTTTGTTTACAATCCCGCTGCAGTTATCCGCTTTTTGATCAACACAGACGCCCGGGATGATGCAAAGGTACGTGGAAAAAGGAAAATGTCGAGAGACTGGTTTGGGCGGGGGAAGGAGGGAGCGCGGGAGGTGTCAAATCAGCTGACAAACAAAACCACCTGCTGAATAAAATGTGAGCTCATGGGTGTTTGTTAAAGGTAAAAAAAAACGATCCCACTGAGAAACAAAACATTTTGAAGTGTAGCTTCAGCAAAAAACGATCGTTGAGAAACGTCCGTGGGGTTTTTTTTACTAAAATACTTATTTTGGCTATAAATAAATAATAACCAAACAAATTCGTGGTTTCATCCTTAAAATGTAGCATCATAAGTTTGATTTTATTATAAAAGGGACTTTAAAAAGGGAAAAGGGTGTAGGGATTGTAATGGGATCCGGGACGCTCTAAAAGGGGTGAAGGCCCGGGGCCCTCTTAACATTAAAATAACCTGGAAAGCTATTTATTTGAGTCTTTTTACTCATCCTACCGCAGCCCCAATTCAACACTCGAAAAAACCGGGGAGATAATCTGCACTGACTGAGTCACGGTCCGAACGGACGAATGAAAATTCCCACCCCCCCCCGCCGACCTCCCAAAAAAAAAACGAGCACCACCGAACCTGCATGTGAGCCTGGGCCCTGGCCTGACGCGAGCGGTTGTTTTTTCTCTCTCACTCTCTCCCTCTCCTGCAGTGAGAGACTACGTCAAACCCTACCCAAGTCAAATGAAAAATCAGTCACACGTTATTTTGATGTTTTGTCTGTTGTTGAAAACCTTCACACAAAAATAATCGCTACATTTTTTAACATTTTTCACACGTTTTTTGATGTTTTTTAAAAACATTCACACAAACCAAACACTACATTTAACTTTTCACACGTTTTTTTGTGTTTTTTTTAAAAACATTCCACAAAAGCAAAACACTTCTTTAAAATTTTCTACATTGGATATTTCACGTAAGAAAACCAAATCAAATGAATAAAAGTCAAACGTTATTTTGATTTATGTTGAACATTCACACAAGCAAACAGCTTTTATTTAAATTTTCTACGTTCATATTCCAGCGTAAAAGAAAAAAGTTTATACTTTGTTACAACATTTTTTTAGGTTGATCATAAAGAATGTTGTGTGATGTTGTCCGTTCACGTGTTTCCTTGCCTACACTGCTCGCCGCATCGCCGTTTTCCGGCCCTCCCGATGCAGCCGATCGTGCTTCGGCCCCATCACTTACCGGGTCACCCCATGCGAGCACTGCTGCCCCTGTCCTGACATTCGCTTAAAACTGGACTATTGGCGCACAGTGCCGGCACCAGTGCTTCTACGTGGGTGCTCGCTGACCGCACCAAACCCCCCTCACAAAGTCTTGACATAGGGGGGATGGAGGTGGGGAATGTGAAAATTTTGAAAAAATAACTATTTTTGGGGGGCAGATATGTTTGGGGGCGGTAGCTAAAAATAGCCGGGCGGCCCCCGCTAACCGGGCTCTGGGGAGAACCTGGCATATCTGCTTTAAATTTCAAACTCGGTCAAATTCAATTGGGCATAAAAGCCCCATACCTGTCTGACGCTTTGTTTATGGATGGCCTACCTTAAGCCTAGGCTTTAGCCTACCCCTTTTAATGTAACTTTTTAACTTTTTAAAGTTTTGGGGCCACAAAACTATACGCAACCCGCCTAGGTGTATGTCATGTGTGCAAAATTTCGGGTCGTCAGAGAACGGTGCGACCTGTACGAAGCATACAAAAAAAAAAAACAAAAAAAAAAACAACATTCGACCCATAAGAGTAAAGTGGAGACGCTCGCTTCGCTCGCTAAATTTAATTAATTTAATTTAAATTTATTTTGGCCTACTCAAAGGGGCCAAATAGGCCAGGGCAAAAATTGACGGGTCATTGTCAACAATAAAAACTTAGCATGGACACGGGACTTCGGGGAAAGGGGAGGTATTTTGAAATTAAAAAACTATCCCCTCAGTGGGTTTTTTTCTTTAGCAGAAAGTTTGGGACCGGGAGCTATTCCCATTATACTTAATTCTGAGTTTTCAAAATTGGGCATCAAATGCAAGTCCCAAAGGACCAAACAATTTGTCTTCTGGACTGTGGCTATAATCGACATGTGTAGGTTATGTCAAATACTAATGTAGACTACCTAAACTTTTACCGACCAATAGAAACGTCGTTGAAGAAACATAACCTCAAACTAGCACGCAAAAAAACCGCGCCAAACCCTCCATTCCGTGATCCTCCGTTGGTTAATCCCGGGCCGAGTCATGAAAGGGATTGAAATTGGCCATCTCTTCCCAAAGCTGGGCAAGACTTGCCAAAAATTTGGAAACGACCTTCTGACCTTACTCATCGCATAAACGATGGGCAGGAAGTCTATGTTTTAATGCGGGCCGACTTCCGAAGCCACTGCTAAAACCGTCTACGTAACCCACTTTAATGCTATAAAACTTGCTAAACCCAATCTTGTTTAAGTTAATTGCTACTCACTGTCTTGCACATTTCGGAGGGGAACCCTTAGAAAACCCGTGAACTCGTCCTGTCGAGCTATTTTGTCGCACTTTGACTTCGCGTCTTCAGACATCGTCCTGCAATCGTCCTATTCCCCACCTACGCTGGCATCACTCTAGCTTGTAATCTTTTTGGAAATTGTTACTCCTAATCCCTATCCTCACTCTTTATGGGTTTGTCCTGCATGCTTGGTACGGTGTTTTCGACTGCTTACACAACGATTCATTTTTTAAACGTTCAAAAAAACCCTAAAGTCTGTTCAGATTTGGGGGAACAAAGAAAATTTTGACATTTTTGGTGTTTTTAATTTGTTTATCTTTATTCCCCACGCACGGGGTCGAGTTACCGCATCGAGTCGATAAAAATTTTCCCCCGTTGGGGAGGCCTCCAACTCCCTAAAAACCGCCCGGGGTTTAAAAAAAAAGTCGGTTTTTGGCTTTGGATCTAACTTTCCCCGGCGACACGGGGTTGACATTGATAAACTACTTCAATAAAACTACGTCACTTTTCTACTGTTAACAGTCGTGACGACAAATGGCGGAAACTAAAATATTAAAAAACGATAAAATGTTGGGAATGTTTTGGAGTAAAGCAAACTATCTTTTTTTGATAGATTTTCTGATGGATAGACCAACTTAGGACCTGGGCCGACAATATGTATTTTCGATTTCGTTTGAATCCCAAGGGCGTACTTACGTCTGAAAACTGTATTGTGGCCTTGGGCCTGGTACACTTACCCCCTTGGGCTTAACAAGACATATCTCAATTATTTCCACGAAAATGTCATGACCTGCGAAAACCACTTTATAGTAAATAAAAAAAATCAAAAGAAAATCTTTTTTTAAAGACGGGGCCCAGGGCATTGTTAAAAAAAATTGAAGTTTGACTTTTCCCGTCTGTTTTTGTTGATTTCAGCGTCACTGCACATCGTAATCTACTGCCGTATTTACGTGCAGTGCTTTTATTAGTTTCACATCAAACCGCCCTCACGCCAGGCGTTAGATTCCTTTTTTGACGGGGGAGTAAGGGCCTCCCCAAGGGGAAACTTTTTTATCGACTTGCCCAACTACACGGATGCAGGGCCGGTCCTGTGAACTACTACCCTTTTTTGATTTTTAATGGGGCAACCCAAAACTGACAAACTGTATAAAATCAAACTTATATTTCTATGCTTTTAAACTTAAATGACTCGGCACCTCCCTATCTTTTAGCCGAAACCAAAAAGTGAAGAAAAAAATGATTTTTCTTGAGTATTTCCACATAAAGCCCCCAATAAACTAAACTTTTCTCAAATTCGTATCCTTATACTTTTAAAGGTTTTTTTTTTTTAGTTTTGAGTTTTTTTACTTTTTTTATTCAATTTTTTAAGTACAAAAAATATATCGCTACATTTTTGCTAAAAAACATAATTTAGTTTGGTAAATGGGTGTTTCCACCTTGATCTTTGGCATCACTAAATCAGCGCCACCTCCAGCTCCCCCCCCTCATCTTTTCCCTCATTCTCTTGTTTGCAACACCAGCTTCTCTATTTTTTTCCTATTCCCCACTTTTTTTCTCTCTATTAAACCATTATCCACTCCTCTCCTCTCCTCTCTCCCCAATTTCCTGTACTTGATCTAGCCATCTGTCTCGGGGTCTTCCCCTCTTTCTTCTACTCTCTTCTTTACTCAAATGCCAAAAGTCCAAATATCGTAAAAAAATATTCACATAGGCTCAGTGGTTTATTGATTCTAAAAAAACCTATTACGAAATTTAAAAATATCAATTTTTTACCCATCCTAGTTTTTAAAACATTATTATTATCCCTATACTTGAGAGAACAGTAGGCTGAAAATAATTGTGGCACTCAATAGTGAGGACTTTTTTTTATAGCCTGGGGTATTTAAGTAAATTTTATGCATTCACCCTTCATTTAAAACCTTAATTTTGAAACTAAAACTGGCAATCCAATTCGGAATAGCTTACATCCTAGATCTAACGGTTTTTATTAGTATTGAAACTTGTAATAATGATGAAATTTTCCCATTTTGGACTGAGGATAATAAAGTGTAGACCCCCGTCAATTAATTTTTAATACTTTTTTATGGAAAACTTACAAGAGAATTTACTAATTGGGTTATTTTTTTTAAAAGAAACATTACTTTAGTGCAGGGTTTGCCTTTTAAGGGATTTTTTTCCTTTTTCGGATAAAAGGGGTGCAAAAGGGAAAAAGGGTTTTTTTAGTCTTTTTACGGAATTTTTTTAAATTATTTTTTCTATGTTATTTTCGTATATTTAATCTGCGCGGGCTAATTTCGATTAAAAACATTAAAGGCGGGGCGAAAATCGATTCGATTTTCGATAGGGGGGGGAGCCGTGCCCCAGATGTATGGAACTGCTTCCTTTTGAGAAGGAAAGGGAAACACCAAAGCAGTTGTTTTTGGGGAGGATGCAAGTTAATTGAACACCAAGAGCCTAAAAATTTTTTTTCTTTTTTTTGTTTATAAATTTTGGGATTATGGTTTAAAAGTGAAAAATAGAAAATTAGTATTTGATTAAATTTATTATAAGTTCTGCAATGTTTTATAGAACACAGCACTGGGCCTAGCTAGGCCAGCCAAAATTGTGATGCAACATTCATAGGGCCTAGCTGGCCTAGCCTGGCCTGGGCCCTAAAAATTTTTTACCGGGTCAGAAAATTTTATTTTAAGTTTAAAATGGATTTTTTCTGAAAATAAATAACTTTTAAATTTTTTTATGCAATCTTATTAAAAAAACCAGGGGTGTTTCTGGCTCCTTTTTTCTCATCTGTGCATGGCTAGCCTAGGCCTGGGCCCTTGGCAACTTTTGGGTTAAGGTGGTAACAAATAAAACATCACATTTACCCTTTTTCATGTTTGATAAATAAAATCAACTTTTTTTAGACTTTTCACGGTATTGCGATTTTAACTCCTCATCGGTTTTAAAAAAAAATATCAGTGGCGCCCTTTTTAGTGGTTTTTATCCCCGAGGGAAAGTTTAAATTTTTAAGTTGTTGTTTTTATTGTTTTTGTATAACATAGGTCAACGTACATAAAGTTTTAGCCATCTCCAGTCCGAGGTCCCGGTGTTCGCCAGCAAAAAAAAGGTCCTTCGCCCCTTTTATTACTATTGGGAAACCCAAACTCGCCTGTCAATCATCGTTTCTTACCTCAACTCTGAACAGACTTTAGGTATTTAGCTTGTTTTTCAGTCTCTGAGTTTGGCTGTTGTCAGGAGTAAATGTGATATCTTAAGTAACAGTCACGAAGCCCAGCTGTTTGTACCTCTTATTTATTTTCGTTGCAAGTGACCCCTGATAAAATGTTAATCTAACAAAAATGTTCGTTTGTAACACCCCATTAATTTGCCATCGTTTCCCAAAGCCGTGGTGTTTTTTTTGAACTGAAAAAATGTGCCCCAAAAAAGGTAGGCTATGCTTGAAATCAAGTAAATGGGTACTAGTACCTCCCCCACCCCACAGTTCCCCTTTCAAAATCTCGTGATTTGTGTATTAAAAACGACAAACGATAATTCCCGTATTTAATATGTTTACTCCCTTTAAACCATTTTGTTACTGTATGGTCATCTTCTCGGGGTCCACCCTTGACCCTGTTTTGTTAAGATCTACTATCACACTTGGTTATTCTTTGTCAGGTTTTAATGGCAGCCTTTGAGTAAACTGGGGAGTGAAACCCTAGTGCCCCTGGTCTGTAGGGGTTTGGGGTTGTATGTCATTTTGTACATGATATTTAAATCACGCTGCCTTGAAGACTTTCCTTACCCTGAGTAAAACAATATGGAAATTAAAGGGATTAAAGAAACTTAAAATTTATGTATTAAAATTAATCTATGAATAAATCGGGTTTCTTATTTTTTTTGGTACCATTGTAATTGGGGTTTTCACATAACTTTCGTGTCACTAAAAGAATAGACTCGACTACTTTAAAAGCAATAAACGACAAAATTTTTTTCATCAAATTCGCAGCTTCCAAACTAATTTTTTTTTCCAAATTTAAATGTCTTTCAGGCACAGCGAGCTTTCATTTCCCCACTCCCTCCGACTCGGGCCGGCCACCAATTGTAGTGAGAGGGGCAAAGAAGCGATAAACAGCATGAAAGGGTTTTTTGGGAAATCTTGCCTAGCCCCTACACGATTATTATACCTTCTAAAATAACCCGGAATAAAAAGCTGCCTGTGCAAAAAAATTCTTTCCTTTTTTACGCACACCTATTATTAAAACCATTTTTTTTACGCGTTTCGGTTCGATGCCCCTAAATGTGTTGGGCCCAAAAGACAAGTAATGCGGGGGCCCCTAAATAAAAAAAATTATCAAACAATTATATTAATTTGACAGTTTTTTATAAAATGGCCCGTTTTCCCTTTTGGGTTTGGGAATGGTACTAAAGGGTTTTTTTACGTTTAGAGATATTGACGTTCACTTTTATCTTTTGCTGGCAAATTTAAAGTTTTCATTTTGTTCGATACCCCCCCCCCCCCCTTACCTCGCCTTAATAATTGTTTATCAACTTATCGGATGGGATCACTCGGGAAAGTGTTTTACTTGATTCACTGATATCTTCAGTATCTCACATAACAAAACCAAGTAATTTCATCAACCCGTCGAACTTTTTTAAAAGGCACGTAACGATTTTTCTAAAAAATTTTAAATGGCTATTTGTTTTTGTGCTTTCTTCCCCCCCCCCTCCCCCCAAATAGCTTCTTGGCGCCGCCATCGCATTATGCAGCCTTCGGTAACCGCGGACCGTTGGACATTGGTTTTTACGTAAAGCCGATCCTAATGTATTATAATTTTGGTCACTGGTTTAACTTACAAAAAACTGAAACTGTAAAAATTTCCCACGTAAATAAAGTTTGTTTTTGGCCCCATCCTCATCCTTTTACAATAAAATCATTTTTTAAAATGCGACCATGTTAAAAATATTTTTTTGTATTCGTATTATTTGTTTATAGCCGATTTTGTAACTTTCAGGGAAGATGATCTTTATAAAAAAATTTTTCTAATTCTTTTCCATATTCTTATTTCTCACCGAAATAGTTTTCACCCCAAAAATATGCTTAATTATGAGCATGTTCGACGATTTCGTTGCTAATGAAGAGTGGGAGTGCCCCCGCCCCGGCGTTTGCTTTAATGTGTCCGTGTAGTAGTAGTTTTTTTATTTGTATTTTTTTGTCACAATACTACAAATGGATTGTCAGGGGCGTAAAAGGGGGGGGGAAACAGGTGTCCTACCCCCCCCCCCCCCCCCAGAAATTGGGAAAGGGGGTTTAAAAAACAATAGCACTATGGCATACATAATAAAATGTAGATCCACTAAGGCAAGATTTTGTAAAAACCCAAAAGTTTGTGGATCTTCACAATTTTATAAATTTAGGGAAAAACACTCTAAAAACTAGTAAAAAAGTCATTATTTGCAATGATAAAAATAAAAATTGTCTGTAAATATGCACCCCGTTCTCTCCGCTGGGGGGCACCCTACCCAACCCTCCCGCCCCCGATACTAGGCCCTACTATTCCCGAATAATATTTGTGGGCATTTTTACCAATATCCCCCCCCCCCCCCCCCCCCCCCCAATCAAAATCCGGGGTACGATAATAATAATAATAATAATAATAATAATAATAAAATAAAAATAAAAATAATAATAATATAAAAAATTTTATAAAAATTGATCTAATTGATTTATATTTTATTATTATATGTATTCTAAAAAAAAAGTTTTTTATAAAATTATGTACCCAAAGGGACTTCAATTTGGCTTTTGAGATGGGAATTCTAATCCAGAACTCTTTCCAATTTTTTCAGGGGCCAGAAAAAACTGTTTGGACATGGTGTTGAAAAATAATTTTTTCAGTCATTGTAGTCCCCACGCCTTCATAACAAACGAGAACTTTTTTTTTACCCGTAACTGCAACCCTAGAAGGGACAGAGCCCGCTTGCTATCCTTTCATCGGCTGCTCTTTTGTCTGTCTGGGAAAGGAACGTTCAAAGAGTTCCCAAAAATTGCCACAAAACCCAGAGCGCGAGCTCCAGACGTAGCCTACATTTTAAAACGCGGGGGAAACTGTTTATATTGGTTTTTTGGAGTCTTCCCTATTAAAGAGAATATTGATACTTATGGGAAACTGGAAATAGTATTTAAATTTGTGTGAAAAAAAAACCCTATTTTCTCAAAGAGCCGTTCTTTCTTTTTTTTTTCTTGTAATTAATGATCCCATTAAAATCAAAACTGTATATGCTAATTGTAAAAATAGTATGACAAATTTTGATCCTTCGTCAAATTTGCTGCAAAATTTGGGAAAATTTTTTGACACAGGAAAATGCTTTAAAAAAATTATTTTTGTAGACCTCTGCACATACAAGCGCTATGGGGGCATCCCCGCCTTAACGTCGCTATTTAAAAATAAAAAGGGCTTTCACGGAAAAAATACTTTTGTTTTTAAAAAGCCGTTTCGCAAAAATACAAAATTCACATTAAAAATTGGAAAAAAAACGTAAAAGTACGATGTCAAAGAAATATTTTTAGCGAAAAAGGAATCAAGGTCAAAGCAAAATTTTAGTTTCGAAGTGTTAGTATTATTTTGTGTTGAAGTTCAACCCGTTCGGGCCCCAAAATCGTGGGCCAAATTTAAATTGCGGATTGTCGATAGCTTACTATCATCCCCTTTTTAAAAATATTTTCCCCCCGAAATTATTTTGGATCAAAAATGAAATTTTCCTGTAAAACAGACCACCCCCAAGCACCAAAATTTGAGCCCCAAACATTCATTAAAATCAAAAATTTGATATCAAGTAAAATTTTTTACTTTTTTTTTCACAACACACATGATACACACATGTAAAAAAATCAATCCTGTGTCATTTTACCTCCCCTTCCCCAAATCAGCTAGAGATTCGTGGCCCTTCACTAAAAAGGTATAATCGGTTTTTTAAAACGAACTATTGTGATTATCACCCAAATAAATAATGGGGTTGCTCAGTTTTAAGTTGCACATATTGTTTTAGTTTTTTGGGAAAGGCGCGCAACCGTTGGGCATTCTCATAAAACCCTGATTTTTTAAAATTTGTTTTGTTTTTGTATGGTAGTAAGTAGTATTTTTTTTTTCAGTGGCGATCCAAGGGACGAGGGGGGGGGTTATGGGGTTGAAGCCCCCCCCCCCCCGCCCCCAAAAAAAAAAAAACGAGTGTGATCGTTGAAGAAAAATTAAAAGGACAACCTAAATATATATTTACATAATTAAAAATTACTTACAAAATCAACTTCGCAAATAAGAATTTTATTTCGCATAGCACTTTAGGTATGTTTGACTCTACAACGTGTTTAGAGGCGTTGAAATGTCAAATACGAGAAAATTTTGGAAACCTCCGGCCTGGGGATTTTGCACCAGACCCCCCCTCCCGTTTGCATATTGACCCCCCCCCCCCATTGGACTTTCCTGGATACCCACTAGTTGTTCTTTATTCATTAGACTAGGCCAGTTGCCATTTTCATAGTCAAAAAAAAAAATTGGTAGGCCTACTCAAATGCTATGGAAATGCAAGCTGACAAAATTTAATCTAACAAGCTACAAAATTAAATTTTCCCAAAACCCAACCCCGCACACAGTCCGACATTTTAAATACTTGTGAAATTTGCGTATTTAATTTTAAAATGAACATTTTTTTAGTATTCGAAAACAAAAGTTTTTTTTCCCAAAAATTTTTCCGTATAGGGATCATGTTTTTTATAAAATATATAATTTTTTTTGTTAATAGAATTTTTCCTAAATTTTAGCAGATATACAAATTAATGTGGACTAAGTAAATTCCAGCTGAAAATGCGGAAGACAGCATTACCAGATATAATATATTTTATATAAACCCTGTGTAACCGATTTGTTTTTCCCTATTTTTAATTGTCCCGTCTGTTTGTTCCAATCTTTTTGTTGTACTACTTTCTTTACTGACACTAATGATTCTCTTTTATAGTTAAGATTTCTCGTGTAACTAGTAACCGTTTAAAAACTTTGCTTCGGAAATTATATGAACCTTTTCCCCCATCAGGTAACTCAGGGCATTCACACCCAAAAATATAATTATCAAAAAAATTTCAAGCAAAGATTGCAAAATAAACAAGTTTGAAAACAAATTATCATTTAATTTGATAAAGTAAACTTTAAAAAATTTTTTTAATGAGATGATGTGGGAAATCTACAGAATGTGTCGTCGTCCGCATTTATGCATCCGTATGTTGGTTAGGGACTTGCTGGCACAAAAAAATATTTACAAATAACAAAAGATGCGTGATTGGTAACACGTAAAAAAAAATAAAAACTTGTCACGCATACGTTGTCGGGCCCAGCTTTACCACATGGTGGCCTTGAGAATAAAATCTTACATTGCAAGAAAATGCTTTCTGGGAGGGGGGGGGGGACAGCTGTGGTAAATTTTTTTGCGTTACCACGCTTCTTGAATGGCCAAAAACAAACTAGATTGATTTCTTTCATGTGCAAAGAGGTTGCCCAAGCGAATCAGTTTGTACAATGACGGGGTTTAGATTTTCTCACGTGAATGCCTTTAAAAGTTCTGATTTTTTTGGGTGTAGTGCCCCAAAGTTTTTACCATTTTTTTTGATTATACCCACTTAACTATCAACCCCAATAAAAAAAATATACCCACCAAAAAGACCGGTTCATGACGCCGCTCCCCAAAGCTCTTTGGTAAAGCTCCCCCCCACCGCCCGGAAATAGCGGGGGACCGGGCCGGGGTTTTATTTCCCGTGGGGGCTTTTTAAAACAATATATTTTAAAATTTTCGTATTGACGTCGCGAAAAAAGCACAGAACGACTCCCCAAATGGAACACTATTTTACTTTCCATTTTTTTAAAGCCTTTTTCCAATTGAGTCCAAATCAGCAACTTATAGCTTGTTGGGTGTTTTTTTGGTTTTTATCACTGTCGGGGTTGCAAACAGAAAGGAAAGGTTTTGTTAACATTTTTTTAGAAGATTTGTAAAAGGGCTAACTAGCCACTATTTCAGACTAAAATTTTATTATATTTTGTGTGCAAAGTTTTCACTTCAACAGATGTCGACCAAAATTTTTGTTAGGGAAACAAACTTTCAATGCAAAATTACTTCAAATGGAAACCCCTTTTTCATTATTAAAAATTTGCCTGAAAAATGTTTTAGGCCACCCACAAGGGCACCTTTTGAAAAAAATCTCGCCTACGGCGAAAAAGCCTCCGCCGGCTGGGGGTTCGCCCGACCCCGGTTTGGGCCCCCCCAACCTTTTGTAATCAACTTGAGTGTCCCCCCCCCTAAAAAATAGTTCCTACGCCACTGAGTCCGAGTACTTTGTGAAGTGGATACTCAGCTCGCACGAAAAGAAAACGCGCGGGTAGAACCGAAGACCGGGTTTTGATCCAAAAAAGGGAATTTTTTAAATTTAATTCTTTGTCTTTATAATTTGACACGTATCATATACTAGGCTAAAAAAAGATTGCGTTCCGTTACTGCTATAAATAAAAAGTTTTACATCATGTGCAGGCGTAATCCTAATAGAACTATGACCGTTGCAGATATACTTAATTTTGCATTTTCCTCGAATTTATATTTTGCACGATTATGATTATCTGTGTACGTTTCTTATTGGGTTTTAGCGTAAAAAAAAAAAAATGGTTGATTCAAGCTTAACGCTTCACAAATAAATAATGTCCCTTTCTTTTGCTGTGTTTTATAAAAACAGTAAACATGTATTTGCATTGAGTGGTGTTCTCATTACTGAAAAGTTTTACTCTGGGCCAAAAAATTGGGTTTTTTTGAACATAAAAAACCCTCCCGTCACTCAAAAAGTCGTATCGCCAGAGTGCCCACTTGCGGGGGTGAAAAGCCTAAAATAGCGGCAAAAAAACATTCGTATTTCAGTAGTTTTTTGCGATAACTAACAGCTTTTGGTAATTTTTTATTTTATTTTGAAAAAATGTTAAAATTAGGGCTTGTGTGATGTACATTTTCCATAAAAAATTTTTGTAAATTTTTTTTGGGCCGGTATTAAATGTCCCATGTGTTCCCCCTAAAGTTTACTTCTAGATTGCTCCCATTTGGGGTATTATAGTGGGCCCATAGCACTACCTCCAGATAAAAAATTTTTTGCGGAGGATTTTTATCTCCTGGTTTAGGTTTGGGGATGCTACGTCGGGGGATCATAACCAACTTTTTTTCAAAAAAGGATTCCAATCTTTTTGCAGTTAGCTAGTAACTCTATATTGATTAGTGGTTCTTTACACGGTCAAATTACATGAATAATTATTCTAATCCCTTAAGAGTATTTCTAGACAGAAAAAAGCAAACTTTTATTAAATTTGCTTTAGGGAAACTCAACTTATGTGTGGTAAAAACCCAAAAATATCATTGCTCATTTGGATAGGGGGTTTGCAAAATCTTTTGGAGTGAAAGGGGTTCGAGTTTTAAACCGTTCAATTTTTTATAAACTTTTTTTTGCAATTTTTTTACCTAATATTTCACGTTTGGGTGACCACTTTAAAAGTATGTTGGTACAGATTTTTTAGTTAAAAAGTTTTTTTTTGGGACAAAACATTCTTTTGAGTTTTATTGCTAGCAGGTTGGGGTCCAAACACACCCATTCCTCTCAAAAAAAAAGGACAATAGGGTTTAAAAATTAATAGGTTTCCCAAACTGAAAAATTTTTTTTGGGCCTCCCACCAGTCCATCTAACCCCCCGCCTACCTAGTAGGCTATGACCGGGATAAAGGCTCTCTTGAACTTGGGCTTGGGGGGGATGTGAATTAAAAGGCGGAAAAACAATAATTTCAAATTAACCGGCGGTGGTGGCTCTAGCGTGTAGCTGTGTCAGGAGGTCACGGGTCCGAATCCCACCACTGTCAATCCTGACTGAAAGTTTTCTTGACATTCGTTTTCCATTTCTCTAAACCCTAATAACCTATCTGAATAGTGTCGCACCGGGTAACAACGATGTGGGGACCCTAAAAACGGCCTTCATTAGTCATTACAACAAATTTATTTTTGAAATGTAACTTGAGCATGGTGCAGATATAGTTTGCTAAATAGCAGCAGCAGCAAGCAATACTTTTGTACCATGCTCATTGTATAATTCCAAAAAAATATAGGCCAACTTTGAATTTTTTTATTATTGAATACTATTGAAATCATGTGTGTTGGTTTGTGACAACCTTCTACAGAGTACTTTGTAATTGCCACCAAAACTTTTCAAATTACCCGCCATTGGTAACAACACGAGATCACTGCTATCTATATAGCATGTGAAACAGTATAAATACATCTAGGAGACAGTGAAATCAACAACAAAGGTGTACAACTCCCCGCTTACTATCGGGAGGTATTTAGCGGCAAGTTGTTCCTCATAATACGTCTTCATAGTTTATCTGGAGGATAGCACTATCCCCCAGATAGCTAACCGTTACTTTTAGCGGGACATTATAATACCGGCCCTTATAAAGCTCTAAGGGCCGGTATTATAATGTCCCGCTAAAAGTAACGGTTAGCTATCTGGGGGATAGTGCTATCCTCCAGATAAACTATGAAGACGTATTATGAGGAACAACTTGCCGCTAAATACCTCCCGATAGTAAGCGGGGAGTTGGTACACCTTTGTTGTTGATTTCACTGTCTCCTAGATGTATTTTATACTGTTTCACATGCCATATAGAAAGCAGTGATCTCATGTTGTTACCAATGGCGGGTAATTTGAAAAGTTTTGGTGTAATTACAAAGGACTCTGAAGAAGGTTGTCACAAACCTACACACATGATGTCTAATATTATTCAATAATAAAAAAATCCAATGTTGGCCTAATATTTTTTTTGTAATTATACAATGAGCATAGTATAGCTTGCTGCTGCTGCTATTTAGCAACTATATCTGCACCATGTTCAGTTACATTTCAAAATAAATTTGTTGTAACGTAGGCCGTTTTTTAGGGTCCCACATCGTTGTTACCGGTGCGACACTATTCAGATAGGTTAAGGGTTTAGAGAAATTGGAAAACGAATGTCAAGAAACATCGTCAGGGTTGACAATCGTGGGATTTAGATCCGTGACCTCCAAAAAAAGCTACACGCAGAGCCCCCACCGCCGGAATTTGCAATTT